>JAJIYU010003022.1:0-28081 GCA_030144865.1 Tinospora cordifolia | reverse complement strand
ACCTTATTTTCTGAGTTTTAATCAATTTAATCATTTTTAATCTTGTCTTGATAAAATTGAGATCTTTACCAACTTTGGTGTTAAAGAAAATTCAATCACCATTAGTATTCCTTGAGGACGATACCCGGACTTTCCGGATATTACTGCTGCGATCTCGTATACTTGCGGGTTTGCTAACACCAAGACCCATTCATGAGTCTCGAGCCATTCTTGATGTAACCCTATGATGGATCTTGGCCCAAGGCAATGGAAACCTATTATTAAGTTTTGTGGCCCTGTCTGGCCAAGAGCAATAACGTTAGGCCTTACAATATATTTTCTTTTTTTGGGACTTAACATCGTCCCCATAACAAAACGACATGCATTAAAACATCATTTCCATAACAAAACAGCATACATTAAAATAAAACAATTGCATGTAATGTTTTTTTACATATATTGTTCAAAGTCATTACAAAATGATTAACATAAAATGCTACAAAACTATCATAACACTTGAAATGTTCTTTTAGTTATCATGAGAGACCTTACACTTTCTTGTAAAAAAAACCTTCGAATTGGCTATGATAATTCAATGACATCTAACATTATAGGGCTCAAAGGTGTATTTGCCTTATCAACAATTTCAAAATGACTTATCGAATGTTAAGCCTTGAGACCATTTTAATCATGGAGTCCACATAGTTGATAGCTTAACAATGTCAACCACTCTTTAGGCTAAGATCTCTATTGTAGCCTAATGCAAGTGCAATCCAATTCTGTTGTTACATATAAATACAACTTTTAGATTCATAGAGTTTATAATTTAAATAATTTGTATAAATAGCGAATTTGTACTTAGATGATATCATTGTCCAAATTGTGGCTACTGTGTTTGGTCTCATTCTCTAAGTTTTCCACAATATGATAGGATATTGATAAGAATCACTCCATTTACCTTGTTGATATGTCCCATGGATAATGTATCTCGTTCCCACAAACACCTAGTGCCAAAACATGGTTTTGCCACCTCTTGCATGATCATGGAATAAACATACGTTTCCCTGCATATTTACTTTTGGTGGCCCCTTGCCCTACTTTTGTCGGCTCAATTGGAGAGTCAAGTATTGTTTGCACATATTCTAAATATTGGAGAAATCTATCGAAGCCCAATTTAAAAAGCCACCTCGGTACATGTGCATCCCCTCTTGAGTCCTTGTATGAATCTAAATGAACTTGTAAGCTTTATGTTATGCACAAATAAAATAACATATTTATAATTAAAACACAATAACATGCAATAATTACCTTATGGGGACGTAATTAGTTAATCATTCGATGAATGATGTACATGTAATTGTCATTAAGACCCATCTCCATCCTTTGGCTTACATTTCAATGCAGCGTAAGCTATTATAGAAGTAGGAATTAACGCATGGAAAAGTAAAAGGAAAATGATCATAAATCTATCCCTACGTAAACCACACATTGAACACAACCGTTATATGTGAATGTATATATAAAATTCACATATTTGAATTTATATAAGAGGTGGAAAATAAAGCATACCTCAAGCAAGGTGAGACAACTTACTACCTAACAAACCCTAGCTCGTGAAACATTACGAAGCTAGCAATATAAAAATACAAGAGCAACAACACCCCAAGCATATGTTGTGATATGTTTACATTCTTTACTGGTTTAAGTCAGGAGATATGAACTCTGCTACCACTCTTATTAGTAAGCAACGTTCTACTGGAAGGTATAAAATGAATGCTCTAGCAGTTGCCTCAACGAAGTAATATTCATCTACATTCTTTCTTGTTGTACCAACGAGATTCCGCAACCATCTTTTACTCAATGTAAGTCGTTTACTTGTTCTAATCTCTTCCATGGCTTCATCTTCAAAGACACCAAACACTCATAAACCAACTAAACAACACCATCATATTTGATCGGTTTTACTAAAATTGATTTCCTCGTCACTGAAATATATACAAACGAGATCGATAACATCATTAAGTGTGATTGACATTTCACCGAATGAAAAGTGAAATGTGTTAGTCTCTGGATCCCACCTCTTAATGAATGTTGAGATAAGCTCTTATTAGCATAGTTATACGAGCATGTGATCCACTACAAGAAATTGAGGATATAACAACGCCAATTCCACAACGTGCATCAACGACCATTCTAATAGAAGGCGTACAACAACGTTCATAAAATGTCTATTGTAAAATCGCTTATGTAAAATGTGTACGACAGCGTTCACAATGGGAACATTGTTGAAAAGGCCATTACAACGAGCATGCGAATGTTGTTCTATGTTATTACAATAATCGTAGTTGTTCGTTGTTGAATGACACCTTCTATAACGTTCATTAGTCGACTATTGTTAAAAGAACGTAAGTTATTACAACACACATTCATGACCGTTGTCTATAGCCGTCTATAAAAACGTTTATTTGACTGTTGTAAACGTATTACGTTATATATATACATACGTTACTCATTTGTTATACCTATATAATATCACTAATGCATAAATAATGGTATAATCTGTGAATGGTGGTATAATGTAGGCATAACGATTGAATAATGTGTGTATAAAGATATAGGGATAACGATAGAATAATGCATGAATAATGCTATAACCCATGAATAGTGGTATAATGTAGGAATAAAGATCGAATAATGCCCGTATAAAAATCTAGCGATAACGATCGAATAATGCGTGAATAATGGTATATATAACCCACGAAATGTGGTATAATGCAGGGATAAAAATCAAATAATGTGCATATAAACATATAGCAATAACAATCGAATAATGCGTGTATGATGATATATATATATATATAACTTGTAAAATGCAATATAAAATAGGGATAAAGATTGAATAATGTGTATATAAAAATCTAGCGATAATGATCGAATAATGCGTGAATAATGGTATGAATAACCCGTGAAATGTGGTATAATGTAGAGATAAAGATCGAATAAAATCAGTATGATAACCCGTGAAATGTGGTATAATGCGTGAATAATGGTATGAATAACCCGTGAATTGATCACTTGTATCATTTTCGAATAAAATCAATTTAATAAAGTTCACATATGAATAACATTATTCATAGATGAGTTAAAAATAAAACAATCTGCCCCAGAAGACAAAATAAAATGACCAAATTCAAATGAAAAATAGTTGAGATTGTTATAAATGAATCATAATCGTGTTCAAATGATACATCTCTGAAATATCAAAAATGGTATTACACATTGTCCTTGAAAAATCGTGATGCAAGTTACGACAACCTAGCTTCTTCCATTCTTCACTTCTTTAAGACCTACTATGATTGGATCCTATTGTCAACGTTGAATCGACCTGATCTTTCATCGTCACTCTTGGTGCCTTTATTTTGTTTCATTCTACCATGCAAGTATAGATTAAGAGCCACCCTTTCCGGTAGCTCACCACATCAAAATTAGGTGAAATTTCTTTTTCGGTGGCAAAACATTCAGCAAAATAAAACATGAACATTCCACAATCACACTCATCTTACTCTGGTAGATTATCAACCACTTGTACCTTGAATGGCTCTTTCCTAGGCCTATCCTTTTGGTTAACTTTCGATTCATAAAATCCAATCATATCGAGATAAAAAGGAAGAATGGTGGAATAAGCTTGAACTGCCTCCATTGACGTTGCATCAACAGTAGGAGTACGCAGGGAATTGTAAACATATATGCAACCCGCGTGAATGCTGATGCAACCTAGTATCTAGTGGAATGCAGCCACAATATTAATAGCAAAAATGAAATAGTCAACATTAGACCACGGAGTGTTACTGTACATGTAGTGCCCTAGCATATACTCCATAATTACCATATCATCCCTAACACAGACGCATCCTTCTCTTTTTCGAATCTACCATAAACAGACTACAACTTTTGATCGAAAAAGTTGTCTATCATTGTACACTTGATCTTAATCGATTCATCATACTTTCTTTTCTTGTGCAAGTAATAGAACATCACTTCTACATCTTGGCAATACAAATTTTCTACATTACAATAAAAGATTTGGGTCATGAATAAAAATTGTATAAACATGAAACATTCAAAACATAATAAGTATGTTGTTTGTATAACATCTCATTATACTAAAATAATAAACATAACAGAGTTTAAGAACATGTTACATAGATGATATTGGTATCACATTAGTATAATACGTATACAAAACAACATAACATAGTTTAAGGACATGGAATATATAGGTGAAATTGGTATCATATTAGTATAATATGTGTATAAAGATATTGCAAAGTGTCCAAAAACCTATATTTTGGTATCATGTTGGTATATTATCTGTATAATATCTGTAAGACAAGTGCAAAAAAATTAAACTTATAGAGGAAGAGATAGGCTAGCCTAGGGTGATGAATGTGCAAAACCATTCCTTATCAGTGATATCAGCGATTCAAAAATCAAAAGCTGGATTCAGATTGTTGTCACGATCATAGTATACTTTATTTGACCTAAATAATGTGACAGATGTTAATATCAATGTATTATAAATAACAACAATATTCGAAATACAAACTTGATCTCTAGGAAAACTTACTTCGAGCGCTTCAGTCAATCCTTTTGAATCCACTCATCAAATTCAGCTCCATTACTGTTGTTTATATCTTCAAGCATATAGATGTCTAAGGGGGATAGTCGTCCCTTCGCAATCTCCTTTCGTTTATGTTTATCTCCAGCGAGATGCCTCCCCTTTTTATTAACTATACGAGGTGGAAGAAGTGGAGTATGATCTTCAGTAGAGATGACTGAAGTTGTAACATTGACGGCTGACTCAACAATTTTATCAATCATGGTTTCTCGTTTACATTCAACAGGTGCATGATCTTTCGATTCATCCTTGTCAACAACCTGGGTCAGTGAAATTAAACTAGAAATGTCCTAAAAGCAGATAAATTAAGGACAGTTAGATTCATAATAACTACAAAAGAATAATCTTGAATTAATAAAAGAATCGTACTCGTGATTTTACCAAGATTGATGATTTTTTCTTCCTTCTTTCACCTTCAATTATTGTTGAGTCGGCCTTTAACATGAAAATGTACAATATTGATGGATAATGAAAATAAATTTAAATGACAAATCACAATCCAAATAAAGTGTTCAAAATTACCTTCCTCTTTTTGTCAATATTATTAAGAATCTTTTGCAATGTCGTCAAAATCTGGCATGTAGCTTCAACATCTGTGAATTTTTCCCTACTACCAAATTCTTCTTTACAGTCTTCTACTTTATTTACATCATCTTCCTACATGAAAAATGAAAAATTTAGTGAGCCAAATGAATGTATAAAGTTGGTATAATATCAATATACACAAGCAAATAGTAGATAACAACAAGCATACAGTATATAATATATTATACTCATGGTATAATGTAGGTATATAAATGGTATACTACTATCACATCATTACTATACTGAAATGAAAGTCTAAAAAAATTCATTGGTTTTGAAACTTGGAACATTTACATTCTACAACAGGGATTTCAAATAATTAATTTCTTCAAAAATCTTATCAAAACCTTCTTTCAACATTATTTTGATCTCATTACAACAATTGCATTGCTTTCCAGGTATACTCATGGTTGCGACAAACTTATTTACAGGAATATTACTGCTAATAGGTTTATTTATAGGAGACAACAAAAGAAATATTGGGGGATCAACAAAAACATCATAATCTGAAAAATGATGTTGGCCCCCATCTTATTCTACAATCATGCCATCCATGTATGGCTGTAGTAACTCATTGGGGCTTGTTACAAAACTTTTGAACTGGAAATAGATAAATATGAGATCATAAGAAATTTGACAACAAAGAATAGTTCAATTATAATATAAATTTTGTGTATAATATATGATCAAATACATGAAAAATTATCTTATTAATAGATAAATTGTTCAGCACCTTCTCCATGGTCTTGAAATTGGGTGTGCCAATGCAAGTCTAGTTTAGTATACGAGGAAATCCATTGATACATCGATTGGCAAACAAACCATTAGTATCAACAAAACACTTATAAAACCAAGCTTGTAATGCAATTGCGAACCCAAGAAGCCTATACATGATCGGGAATTTGCCCCTCCCAGCTTTCAGCCGAATTGCATTCGATACAAAATTACCTTTCACTGATTTTATTGTCGTGTCAAAAAGAGCCCTGCCCCAGGGATAATCAATATATTCACTAGTTTGTACAAGTTCAAAATCAACTTCATTTACCAACTTTTCCATTTTATTAGGAAACAAAAACAATTAATAAAAAGATAAAACTACAATCTTCACAGCATCATCATCATTCACCCATACCCTTTTTGTAAATGCATCAACTATACACATCTTACTTATCCTTTCCACTCCCTTAAAGTATTTATCCTTCAAAACTTTACCATCAAAATCAGTTGTAATGTTTTTGGTTTTTCTGGTGCATTTCATACCCATTATCATTGCAAATTCAACTATAGAGAATTTTGCAATAATGTTATTGAAATTGAAGACCATAATAGACTTGTCTTTTTAAACAACTTCTCTCAACAATATGTTATGAACAATCTGAGGTTGCCAAAACAACTGCTTCATATCAAGAAAGTGGCCAAAACAAGTTTCTCGGAACTTGAGCCGCTGGCAATCTGTCAGAGTGGAAATTAACATGTTGCGTGCATTCAAGTTAGTCAAGCACCCAACCTTGACTGAGTATCTGTCTTCAGGTTTAACAATATATTGACATTCTTGCAGGTGTAATACCAGAATAACATGTTGAAAAGTGTATGATAACAAAATAAAAAGGCGTATAATATCAGAATAATCATTCTAATGAATATAACATTATTATACATCTTTATATCAAAAAAACATTATAATAGTATAACATCTTTATACTCTATTATCGTAGTTCAAAGAAATTTGATCAGACCCACACAACCATTCACTATTACATTCAGATGAATACGATTACAAGATTCAGAAGAGCGTCATTTACCTAGTTCTTAGCATTTACGTTCGTCTTGTTGGTAGAGGATGAACACTCATTCTTCATTGTAATAATGGAAATCACAAGTAAATGAGTAACTGAATCGAAGAAGACAAAGAGATTATGGCACAAAAATAAAAACAACTTGAATCGAAAGCTGAATCGCAAGGATGTGATTGGCACGCATATATATATATATATATGTAAGGTATTTTTGAATGAATAATTCGGGTTTAACATAAGAATAATACATGTATAACATTTGAATAACAGAAAAATATGCGTGAATAGTGGTATAATGTGATGATAATATCTGAATAATTCAAGTATAAAAATTGTTCGATCGTTTAACAAAAAAATAGGTATGAATAATTCGAGGATAAATGAATAATGCAGGCATATATATATATATACTTTAATTTTGACTGAATAATGCGGGTATAACGAAAGAATAATTCATGTATAATGTGTGTGAATAGAGGTATAATGTGAGAATAATTTCATAATAATGCGAGAATAAACGAATAATACGCGTGTATATATATATATATATATATATATATATATATATATATATATTTACTTTATTTATGACTGAATAATGCAAGTATAACAAACAAATAATTCATGTATAATGCTTGTGAATAGCGGTATTTCATAATAATGTTGTCGGGACCCCTTCCCTAGGGTGAAGGACGAATCGACTTGCACAATGTTACAACAACTCTGCCTGCAAGTGGAGCTTGCCAAGACATATTAAGCCTCATCTTTCAACACTACACCACATACTATCAGAGTAATCATAGGGATTGCAGAAGAAATTTAACACATGAATACCAATAAAACTTGATATTTACCAAAATGGTCATTAAAACATGTGTAGCAATGAGAGTGACTAATCCATTATATACAAACTTTTTTCACCCCTATACATAATTTCTAACTCTCAAACAAAACCACAAAAAACATGAAGAAAACCTACCAAAATAACGAGAGAGGGAGAGCAACTCTAGGCAATGACCACTCCTTTGCCCTTATCTACAGTTCAAGGATCTAAGAAGTTAGAGTAGTGAGCCTAACTGTCCACGACGGCTCATTGAGTAATGCAATCTAATTCATAACTTAAAACAAGCATTCCATAATAAAATGCGTGCCATTAATACATGAACAATAGCATTATGCAAGTGAATGCAACAGTTAATACAATTTAAATCCATAATGTAGTCGTGCACCTTCATTCAAAAATAGTTAAATAGTAAAAGCATTCGCCGAGGCTCGCAAGCCCTCTAAGGCGACTAAAAATCCACTCGAGCGGGTTGCAGACAGTTAGGCGCATCGTGTCGACTTCGATTAGGACTTATTGTCGTTGCCATCATCGTAACGACCAATTGAGACTTATTGTTGTTGCCTTATTATGATAGCCCGATTAGGACTTATTGTCGTTGCCATCATAGTAGGCCCATAGAACCCCCTCAGTAGGCATTCTGTGCTATGTAGTCACCTCTTGGGGTCGTATGAGAAACCGACACAACTCACCCTAACCCTGTACCCTCGAACCTCGAAACTCAACGCACTTTTCATTTAAAACCCATTTAAAAGAATGCAGATTCATCACAATATGTAATCTCATTTTTATAATGCACGGAATAACAAGCTCTAAGAAATAAATTAGAAAACACTACTCACACGGATGTTCTGCTCCCTGTGCTTCTCTCGTGACCGGTCGCATCCCGCTAGTACTTGGTCTTGTGAAATCGATGTAACTTCTTAATATTGACATGGGAGTTGGCTCACTCTAACTCTAAATCATTGGTCAATCAATAGATTGACTTAGTCACGGGTAGTCCATCTATGTTAGTTCACCTTGCCTTAGTTGCGTAGTCAATTTAATTGACCTTATTCAATCTTGGTCAACCCTAATCAACCTATCACTTGCTGACCCAGTTGGTCAACATAGTTTCAAATGGTCAATTCTGGTCTTCATGGAGTCAGTTGGGCCAAAAGGGGTCAACATCCCCAATTCCCCTCACTTAGGCACAACATTAGCTTATGACCCTATCTGCACAACCATTTTCCTGATTTTTCTGCGGGCAATCCGTACATCGGATCTATGCCAAACTTTGTAGAATTACTCTAGACTTTCTAAATTTTCCCTGAAATTTTGAATCACAATTTTTCGACGTCATTTACTAGGCTTTCTAGGTATAACAACAGAGACTATGCAGATCCCATATACCCTGTGATAGGCAGTGACTGTTTGCCTGAATTGACCTACCTATACATACCAGAATGCTCTGAAATTTGGTAGGCAACTTCTAGACACACTTAAGGATCTCTCACCAAATTTCAGCTCAATCTATCAAGGTTTGGTTAGGGAATTTCATCTCAGAATTTTCAGCCAGATTACAGAAAATTTTTGGGCTCATAATTTTCACTATCTTTCTAGTATTCATTTCCCCATTAAACACCAATTCCATGGGTCATTCTTATGTTTGATTGCAGCATATAGATCATAACAAGTTCATTAATCAAAAATATTTCGAATCAGTAACATGTAATGCTAAAATCATGCCTATCTTTTCACCAATTTCTCTGTTGTATTTTAAAGAACACAAGAAATTGTTCTAGGTCCTAGCATTCTAATAATCATGACATATTTGTAAGTGTAGTAAATCATACACACAAAGGCTCAATGTCAGATCTTTATACCTTTTTGGAACCTCTACTACGAGGTCTAAAATGCCTTTGGTTCCAGTCCGAATGGGTGCCTTTAGGTATCCCAAATGTAGCTCCAAATCTGATCTCAAACTAGTTTAGGTTGGCACTATTGCAATAGTAAGTCATACAGTTAATACAAGAGACTTATAATACGTATTAAACATTCTAATATCTGATTTCTACCACTTGGATACTTGAATACACATCATGAGAAGTAATGTGAAGGGTTTCACCTTAGGGGCGAACATGGAATGGTTCAGGTGTGAGCCTTCCCAAGGTTGCTCCAACTGTTTCTATTACACAGTTGTAACAGTGAGTAAGTAACCAACTTTAATGATTTGAAAATCATGTTTAAAGCCCTATTTTTCATTCTCTAAGACTTGGAGGTTAAAGTACATATGGAAGTAAAGAGGGTGGACAGTTTTACCTCCAAAATAGATTGGAAATTACCAAGGATCCGAAGCGCCAAAAGTGGTTTTACACAGACTTTCTGATTTTTTTGGGTTTAAACCTTATGAACAGCACTTCTTCCTAAGTTTTTCAGCTCCAAATAGTTTCAGGATTCAACAAATGGCTTATACGATTTCGTAAATGATAGTATAAGCTTTAAAACAAGCTATGGTTCATCAGATTTGGATGAAAAACAGATGAGACTCAAGCTCATGAATGTGGCTATAGAAATCTCAAATTTTCTAAACTTGAGCTCAAAGAAGGGTGCTTGCATGGCAAGATGGGGATGACATGTGGCCATCCACGTGACTCTCAAGCTCCCATGTTGGATGCCCAGTTGGCAGCATTCATTGGCCACAATTGAGACTATGAGTTGATGACAAAACCATGGACACAATACCATGGATTCCCATAGTTTAATGGTTGAAAAATGCCCAGAAAATGCTGAAAAATCGTTGGAAATTTGCCAAAGTTCGCACAAGAGGACCAAGGAAGGCAAAAGGGGCCTGTTTGGGCACATGGGCCAGCCAAGTAGATAGGGCCGGCCCACGTGCGCCAGGCACAAGAGCTAAGCACCCGAGGCCATGCGCCCGGCCCAAGCCTCACACGAGCTTCCAGCCTGTGCGAGTTAGGCGTTTGGCCTGAGTGGGCCTGGGCCAGCCCAGGCCTAACGCCTAGGTCAGCCCAGGTCCTTTTTTTGTTTTTTTTCTCTTGCCCTTATTCGAATATACTAACATATATATATATATATATATATATATCAAAATTTTGCATTTTTTTAATCTTTGCTCATCAAAAAGGCTCCAATTATATCCCATTTCATCATTTATACAATTATTGTCTCCAAAAATCGAATAATTCTTCAAGAATCATATTTTTCTCTTAAAAATTTTATTTATCATTTTAAAAATTTTATAATTATTCCAAAAATTTCATATATATATATTAAAAAATCAAATTTAAATTTAAATTCGCTTTAATATAAAAAGTTTATATTATATATAGCGTAGATAAATATATTAAATGTATTGAAAGAATGTTCTTATATTATTTCATTTATTTTCAATTGTTATTTAAGAAAATTTAACAAAACAAGATCATTTGGCATTATTACATAAAAAAAAAGAACCTTTACATTTATTTTAATAAAATATAATAGAATACGTTTAAAATGTGGAATTCTTACATAATTTCACGAACTACATATGCATTAATAATAATAATAATAATAATAATAATAATAATAATAATAATAATAATAAAAAACCATATATTATTATTATGGTTAATAATGAGTTGCATTATACCATTATTTATGCATTATCCATCGCTTGCTATTTTATACTAATATTCTACCATTACTCACATTATTTATTGATCATTTATATGTTATGCATATGTTAGACTGAGTTTTATTGATATGTTATCCTTGTATTATTCACATGTTATCCTCGCATTTTTTACCAAGACCACCGAACATATTTTATATTGACGCATTATCCATCTGTTAGTATGTTATACCGCTACCATTACTGGTATTAGTCCATAATTATTCATATGTTATATATGCACACGTTATACCGCATTTTTATAACAATTATCGAACAATTTTTATCTTCGCATTATTCAAATATTATTCTTGCATTATACCATTACTCGCATTATTTCATGATCATTCATATGTTATACATACTTTATACTGAATTATATTCACATGTTATCTATGCATTATTCACATGTTATCCATGCATTTTTTTACCAAAACAACCGAACAATTTTATACCAATATTATTCAGTTATTATTTCTGCATTATATCATTATTGATGCATTATCCATTGCTTGGTATGTTATAACTCTTCCATTACTTGCATTATTCCATAATTATTCATATGTTATGCATACATTATACTGCATTTTATTCACATGTTATCCATGCATTATTCACATGTTAACCCCGCATTTTTGTATCAACAACCAAACAATTGTTATACTTGCCTTATTCATATATTATTTTCACATTATACTACAAAAAATATATAAAAAAAACCAGTTCTCGTCCTAAAAAAATCATGCGGGAATACTCATCTTCTGCAGAGTCACTATTGTTCGATCGTCTTCTTTGTGCGTTTAAGTTCTTCGATTTTCACTGCTCATCTTTCTTCTGTTAATCTTCTTGTTGTTCTTCTTTGGGTATTTGGGAACGAAATATCTGCTTCTGCATATGGGAACAAAATCTCTGCTTGTAACGATTGGTCTTCTTCTTTGTACATTTCAATTTATCGATCTTCTTTGTTTGTTTTTCTTGTATTAATCTTTATTTGTTGTTGTTGTTCTTCTTTGGGTATTTGGGAACGAAATATCTGCTTCTGCATTTTGGAATGAAATCTCTGTTTGTAGCGGTTGGTCTTCTTCTTTCTGCATTTCAGTTCATCGATCTTCTTTTTTTGTCTTTTTTCTGTTAATCTTCATTTGTTGTTGTTCTTTTTCTTTGGGTAGTTGGGAATGAAATATCTACTTCTGCATTTGGGAACGAAATCTCTTGTTGTAACGGTTGGTCTTCTTTATGGGTTTGGTAACTGTTGTTGTTCTTCTGTTATTATTATTATTATTTTCTTTTTTGGTTGTTCTTGTTGTTGTTCTTGAATTTCTGTTTGAGTTTATATGCTTGGATTGTGTATTAAATCCTACTTTTTAATTATGTGATAGTTATTTATTGCATCTAAGGTAATTAGTTAATTCCTTTACATTTTATATCAACATTCATATTATATGTTCTATAGCCACTATGACAAAAAAGAAAACTTTAGAAGTTGGTGAATTAAGTATTTTATTTTCAATGATATTCATAATGATATATTTTTGGTCAAGTTTATGTGAATATTATAAGACAAATAATTCTACATATATAAATGTATTTTTTCAAGTCCTCTAAACAAGCTTAGAAGAGAGCTAAGAAGCAATGGACAGCCATGTTGGCCGCAATGAATCATTCTAAGAATGAAGGTGTAGGACTATCTAATGAGGACTCTAACTCACCAAGATCATCCCCTAAAACAAAAAGTAGTACAAAAGCAAGAGAGACTGATAGCACAACAACAAAGAAGCGTGGACCTACTAAGATGGGTTTAGTTTTGGGGCATGCTTCTAGAATGAAAGTTGAGTTCAATGAAAGAGGGCAGTCAGTGTCAACTAATTCTGAGAAGCTATCATCTTACATTGGTGTAATTGTGCGAAAACATGTGCCTACAGTAATTAAAGATTGGCATCATGTGGCTCCAAAAATTAAAAAACAACTTTGGAAGTTAATTGAGGTATATGTATAATTGAATTATATATTCTTAAGAGATTCTAATACTTATTTGTAGAAATTCTTTAATTTATCCTTTTTCATGTATATTAGACAAGATTTGTAGTTGACAAGTTTAATAAGGCTATGATATTGCAAACGATGGGACACAATTGGAGGCAATACAAGTCCAAAATTTCTACAGCAATTAGAAGCAATGAAAAAAAAGATAGAAACTTTGTAGACAAATATCTTAAGCCTAGCAATGTGATGTCTCCTAGAGAGTGGAATATTTTTCTTGAAGAAAGATTATCCGAAGAGTTTCAGGTTTGTTGTAAGTTTAGTAGAATGAGAAATAGTAAAAAACCATTACACATAATGAGTAAGAGGGGCTATGCTCATTTGGAGCATGAATTGATAATGGTCTTGGCACATACTTTATTTTATTTTTCTTTTTTGTATTTTTACATAAGCACATATGTTGTAAATGTTACTATTTTCCATATTTTAGAAGGACACCAATGAAAATTCAGATTTAGTTGCAAGAGTAGATGTATGGACAAAAGGTCATTTGAAAAAGAATGGTGAGCCTTTAAATGAAGCAATTGTAAGTAAATCATTAAAGCAAATGATATGTAGTTATATATATTGAAATTATATAACAATAGAAAGTTATCAAGTTAATTTACTTGTTTTCATGTGAATGCAGGAAAAGATTAATGACATTAGTTAATCTACCACCAATTCAATCGAGAGAGATAACTTAGAAGACGATGTCATTACTAAGGTATTGGGACCTGAGTGTTGTGAGCGAGTTTGAGGTCTTGGATTTGGGGCAACACCTTCAAAGGTTGATACTCAAATTCAAAGTAATGGAAAAGTAAAGGTCTTAAAGAATATAATTCAAGATCAAGCAAAAAGGATAAATACTCTTAAATAAAAATCAAAGAAAATGGATACATTCGAGGAAAGAGTTGAAGCATTGACTGCCATGCTCTTAATGCAATCTCAACATGTGACAACTAGGCTTAAAATTTTCTTTGCAATTTAATTTATTACTTAAATTTATATAGTGAAATATATTTTATGATATGGTTTAACAACTTCACAGCCCAAGTGGAAGAGACATGAATATAATACATTCGAAAGCTCGAACACCACAAGTAAACTATATTTTGAACCCAACTTTGATTATAAACTTTTATTTTTATGATGTTTATATTATCTTTAATTTGTTTATGTATTATGTAGTCACAATAGGGTAGCAAGCCCACCCAAGAAAAATTGCCTCCTGAAAATGTTAGATGTGAATTATTGAATTGGCATCCCAAAAATAAAATAGACGAAGAAGTTGTAGCAGTAGGAAAGATTTCTTCTATAGATCCTAAGGCTAAAGTTCATGGCCTCCCACTAGGCTTTAATTGTTGGAGAGTTTGGATTGTAAAGGTAGTGAATGAAGATGTTGATTTTTTTAGACCAACATCAGAAATTCATTACTAGAGTGATGCTGTTGGGAATACAATTGCTTGGCCAATGAAGTACATAAGACTATTATAAATAATAATTACACTTTTTGATGGATTGTATATATGTTTGATAGATTGTAATAATAAATGATGCATTTGAAATAATAGGACAAATTTTAATAATGTTTATTTTATATTATGAATTTACAGATATAGGTAAATATATGCAATATATATTGTAGTAAAATATTTTTACGATTAAAAAAATTGACACATATGACAAGGTTCAGTTTTTGTTGTAAGATACATGATATAACAACATGCAGACGATTATTGTTGAAATACTGGAGCTTTCACAACGGGCAGGAGCATGCTGTTAAGTAATGGACATACAACAACAATCACTTAACCGTTGTTGAAAGGTTTAAAGGTTAGGTTTTTCACAATGTTCACCCGTTGTTATAACACGTCTAGAATAATAGGGACGATGACTGTTGTTGAACATGTCTTAAAAGATTGAAGCATTTAACAATGTGCAAACATTGTTGTAATCTCAATTTTTAGATTGATACACAACACATTACAACAACAGGCTCATGACCATTGTTAAAGTTTAGGGTTTCCACAATGAGCGCCTGTTGTTATAACATTTCTACAACAATAGGCATAGTGACCGTTGTTGAATACGTCTTTAAAGAGTGAATCATTTAACAACGGGCAAACGTTGTTGTTACCTTGCTCTTAGATCGATACACAGCATTTTACAACAACAGGCTGGTGACTATTGTTAAAAATAGTCGTTCGTTTAAAAACACCCTGATCGACAACATCACCATGAATATTGTCATATGGGTATAACAATGAACATTGCACATTGTTGTAAGTGCAATTTCTTGTAGTGATCAATGAGTTCAATCCAGACTATTGATGAATTCCTATAAGCAAGCCTATTGTGGTGGATATTTTAAGTTTCATGCCTTGATCATTGTAACACTTCACCTTCCATACCCAGGCCCATGTCATTCGACGATATTTTTTTTTAATATTTTTGGGCCGCCTGTGAGGCAGGCTCGTGCTACGTTAACCTTTTTCCTTTTTAAGTCTCAAATCTAAGAGATTCCCTGTGTACATTAGTCTATGTACAATATAATACATGAAAGTTGATAACACCATATAATAAAATAAATCCTTTGTCATTTATTTATTCAAAAATTTAAAGGTAATAATTCAGTATTTATTACAATGAAATGATTTGGGCCAACATGATTCAAGAGTAAATTATTTCAATTATTTCAATAGTCATTAAAGATCGAAAGGATACCCTCTAGCATTTCGATCCCTAGGGAAAGAGCTACTGTACTGAACTCAAACCTACAGAGTTAAGGTAAGATCAACTTCGAATCCTCTATTATCTCACAAGCCTTGATTGGAACGTTCATGAGGAACATCCATCCCATGTCGGTACATTGTTAAATCTTTATTTAATCTTATATTAAATGTAAACACTTATCATTTAAGTATTTCTACAATATTTAAACATACAAGCATGGTAACAATGCATCATAGATCACGCGTTATAAACTTAAGCATGCATATTCTATATGACATGTATATAAGATCAAAGTAAAACACCCAAGCAAGCCTTACTTGAATCAAAATAATAAAGTAAAAAGTGGGAGTCGTTTCACCTCAGAATCGCTTCCTTTTAAATTTTTTAAACTCCTCTCAGATCTTTTCCCTTGCTAGCACTATATCTGTGCAGCAGCTGGTTACTACTACTTTGTTGCCAGTTTAGAACAGGTCAAAAAAAGAAGGAAAATACTAGGTGCTAAGAATGAGGTAGAGAAAACAAGATGGGTCTTATCAGTTCTTACTCTAAAATGAATGAAATGAGAGGAGGAAAGGGGTTTATATAGAGTCTCTAGGGGTCATATTCATAATTTTTGGGCATTTTCAGATAGGAAACTTTCATGTATATTAAATATATAACATGTATATGAATATACCAATTACATATCCCCCCTTAAAATATTTAGTCCTCGAAATTTGCATTAGTTCACTTGATGTTGTTTCGTCACATACCCCTAGCGGAGAGATCTGGATTTGATTTTTTTTTTTTGAGAAATATGGGACGATTCTCCTACAAGGTTTCCAAGTTTCTTGTGGTCATCTTGGTGACAGCTTTTGCCATTTGAGGTATTTTATGGCTAAGAAAGTTGGCTATTTCTGATTTGGTTTCTTCTAAGTGCCTCTAGGATAATCTTGAATAGTTTCAGTTTTCTATTGCAAACTGATCAAGACTATGTCTAACTGCTTGGTTCGATGGATCCCTATGTGTTGTTAGGGTATCTTAGTCTAGGAGTATGTGTAATGATTGTTGAGGGTCATCTTGGGTATATCTAACTCTCTAATTCCTACCTGACGATATCCTGATCTACGATCTTTCCCTGACAAGTGAGTGGCTTCTCTCGATTGATCGAATAAGTCATTTATACTAGGTGGGGGACACTTATCCTTTACTGTTGTTTGATTTAGTTTCCCATATGAAGGGATAGCTATGGGGTTAGTTCTAGGATGAACTTTGATCCAAAATTTTATTGGTAAGTAATTTGGAAATATACTTTTGTAACACCATAAATTTTTTAAAATTGTTGTTTTATTCAATCATTCTGTCAAAATTTGGGTATTACAACCAACTACTTTTCTAAAATAAATTCAACGTACATTTTGTCTAACATACTGCTGATGTTGTTACTGATGGGTTTGATCTTTAGGAACCTCCGCAACAACAAACACTCTAGCTTGGTTTTGTTCATGACCTTGCTTCTGGTTTTGTCATTGTTGTTGTTGAGCTTGTGCTTCTGTAGGGCAATTTATCACTATGTGGTTCCTCTGCCTACAATAGTAACATAGGCCTGGTCCCTTTGTCCTCTTCTTCTGCTCCTTTCCAGCATGGTCAAGTTGGGTTTGTTTCTAAGGGGTTTGATTATGTTTCTTGTTGTCATTCCCCATCTTTTGATCACCTTGCGATCCCTTGTTTTGATTCCTTAAGGATCTTTTGAAGTTGATATCTTTCTTGATTGATTTGATCTCAACTATCATCCCCTTGGGTGTAGTTAGCCTTAGAAAAATGACTAGCTCTTTGATTTCCACTCTTAGTTCATTTGGTAATGGAATTTGATGATCATGAACATCAAGCTATAGCGCTACTATAAGTAAGGTCCTCATCACCTGTTTGACCACTTGTCGAGGGGATTTTTGCCATTATTTCTGACAATAAAATTTCTCCAACAACTGCTGCTGCTCCCACAAGTGCCCCTTAGTCTCTTTGATCAGATGCATCAGTATTGACTTCTTTTGTCACATTTCCTTGAGTTCTCTCCATTATCTACAAGTCAAAGCTGACTTAATATTTGTTTCCACGAGTTTCACCTCGTTTGTACTATCATGACTCTAGAGTCAGGTTTCTAGGTTCTCGATTTGTCCAGTGGCCTAATAGTTTATTTTTTTAAGTTCTTTTGTTCTTGGGTAAATGTAACACCCCGCCTCCTGAGCCCCATCTTCTACGTTATCTGACGTTCTAACTTTCTTTGATCAATAATCTTGGGTCGCCCAGGAGACGGGCCCGTGCTACATTTTCTTCTTCTTAGACCAAAATCCATTAGGGTTCTTGTGTACATTAGTCTATGTACAAAATGACATCATAGTAAATAGAATTATTTATTTATTCATCCGAAAATTCTAAGAACAATGATCTATTACATTAAAAAATAAATTCAAAGCTGAAATACATGATTTAGCTTGGGCCGACGGGCCCTACATTGAAATAAATAAAAATTTTCAATAGATAAACCTCCTCGTAAGCTGATTAATTCCCTGAGATGTGAAAAATAGGGGGGTGAGCTAAAAAGCCCAGTGAATCATTCCATCTATTTAATTCATTATTTTAAGTAAACAATACAAGCATATCAAACACTTTCAGAGATTAAATCGATTCAAACAATACATTATCTTAGTCGTAATTTAGGCTGAATGAGAGTAACCTCTGTGTTCCAGATCTAGGGAGAGAGATCAATTTTGACACTCAAACCCATCTCAAGTGGGATCATTCTTGAAACCTATTCTATTCTGATGTCAGTATTGACAACCAGTTCCAATTCTACATGGAACACAGAAAGTCTCACGTACCGATACGTGGTTTGAATCTTATTTTATCTTATTTTTGTGTGCAAGATCATAATAAATAAATATTCCAATATTAATTAAACATACCAAAACATAACATCATAAATCAATAGAAGCACAAATTTTTGATTTTTGATGTAGAAGATCGTACGAGACGCAACTACAGAACATACTCTCTCAAATAGGAAAAAATGACTTTCGATTTCTGATGTAGAAGATCGTACAAGACGCAACTGCATAGCATACTCTCTTGGTCATGAGCAACATGATAATTGAATGACATAAATGAAAAAAACAAGAAAAAAGAATCAAGCTAACCAAATAAGCAAGCATTATCTAAGTCAAAACAATAAATTAAAAGAAAGGAAAGAAACTCACCTTGAGATCGCTTTCTAATAAACTCACCTTGAGATCACCTTGAGATCACCTTGAGATCACTTCATTGCTACTACCTCGCGAACTATTTAGAATAGCTCAAGCAAGGAAGAACTAAGACTAAGGTTGCCAAGAAGGAGGCAAAGAGGAGAGAGAGAGCAAGAGAAATTTTCAACTCTTGTCTTTGGGATGAATGAAATGGGTAAAGTAGCGGGGTTTATACAGAGCCCTCTTCCAACTAGTGTTTCTATCTTTCCAATGTTGGATTATCACACCAAATAAGATATTTCATTCATGAATGCATTTCCTTTACACATATACTTCTCTATGTATATTACTATCATACTAAACAAAATATTATTTTTATGAGTGTATCTAATTAATACTTTATATACATACTTTTCTATGTTAATATCATACTAAAAATATTATTTTCTTATTCAAATAAAGAAGTGTATGTTTACCCAACATTTCTATATGTCTAATATATATATATATATATATACTTATATGTGCTAATAAAATGTGTTTTAAACTCAAATTTTGGTTATTACGTCACTAAAATTTCAGATATTACAATAGATAATTTGGTTTCATGCATATTTAAGCAATAAGATCATCATACATTCAATCATTCAATAATGCAAGTTCACGCTGACATAGCAAAATTCTAGGCTTTCGCCTATGCCTCTAGGTTCGTGTATCTCATTTTACCCTTGCCTTTCGACATAGGCCTCCACTAAGAGATTTTACTATACCCAATTAATTTCACAAATGTCTCAACAAATAAGGCTTTCCAAGCTGCACTATACTTGACCATCCCATTCCAGCCAAGCACAGGGATTAAGCTCTTCCAGAGTCACCATTCATTCATCAAGCATGGTTCGTCATTCTCAAAGTCCAGGATTTCTTCATACCACAAAAGTCCTATGTGTCCCATTCGTTTTCATACGTTGTTAGTCTCTGGCCAATTTCCTGATGTTTTATTCATGATCCACTATGTTATCCTTGGTAACACCCAAGTCTCTACCCAAGGTCTCTTTCTTAGATCTAGGGTCTCAAATCCTGGTTGAAAGGTTTTTCTGTCGAACTGACAACCTTCATCTATTCCCAATGTCACCTTTGGTATCTATTTTGAACTATGATGAGTTCCTTGCCCTTAAATACTACCTCCTAATTTTTCTTTCATAGAAAATAAGTGTGTTTTTCAACCCTACTACTTGTATAAGTTGGTGGGTCAATCTCCAGATTGGGTGGCAAAACCGAAGTCTACTTAGCAACTGCGCTTTCTAGAACATGATAACCCGTCTCCCTTTCAATTTTTAGCTTTACAAGGGACAAGGCTTACCCACTATCACTCAACTCGTAATCTTTGTATCCAAACAAAATAGTTGGAAAACATATATTTTTTTTTGAAAAATAATTTTAGTTTTCAAAATAGGAGGTAAGGCTTTCTAAATTTATTTAAATTAAAAGTCTTACCTGACCAACCAATTCTTTCTAATCCTTGCCCAAGGCATTTACAACCTAGGTTTTGATACCACCTTTATAACACCTCACCTCCCATACCTTGACCGACGTCATTTGACAGTATTTTTCTTTAATATTTTTGGGCTGCCCGAGAGGCAGGCCTATGCTATGTTAACCTTTTTCCTTTCCAAGTCTCAAATCCAAGAGACTCCCAGTGTACATTAGTCTATGTACAATATAATTCATGAAAGTTGGTAGCATCATACAATAAAATAAATCATTTGCCATTTATTTATTCAAAAAAATCAAATGTAATAATTTAACCTTTATTACAATGAAATGATTTGGGCCAACATGCCATACAAATAAATACAATTTCTAAGAAAATGACTTAAACAACTCCTAGATCGCCTTGACATTTAATTTCCTGAAATGTTGAAAAAAAAGGATGAGTTAAAAGGCCTAGTGGATCATTCCAAATATTTAAATTATTATTTTGACAAAATAAAACATGCATAGTAACCACTTTTCAAAAGTAAATGATTCAAGCAATCAATTATTTCGATTGTCATTAAAGACCAAAAGGATATCCCCCAGCAATTCGATCCCTACTGAAAAAACTACTATATTGAACCCAAACCCACAGAGTTGAGATAGGATCAATTTCAAACCCTCTATTACCTCACAATTCTTGATTGGAATGCTCAGTTCGAACATTCGCCCCCATGCCAGTATGTGGTTAAGATCTTTATTTAATCTTATATTAAATGTAAAAAATATATCATTTAAATATTTTTACAGTTTTTAAACATACAAGCATGGTAACAATGCATCATAAATTATGTGTTATAAACCTAAGCATGCATATTCTATATGACAGGTATACAAGATCAAAGTAAAACATCCAAGCAAGCTTTATTTGAATCAAAATAATAAAGTAAAATGTGGAAATCATTTAACCTCGAAATTGCTTCATTTTCAACTTTCTGAACTCCTCTCAGATTTTTCCCCATGCTAGCAGTAGAAGGAGGCAGAGAGAACAAGAAGGGTCTTATTAGCTCTTGCTCTCTGATGAATGAAATGAGAGGAGGAAAATGGTTTATATAGAGTCCTCGAGGATCAGATTCCTTATTTTTGGGCATTTTTGGATAGGAAACTTTCCTAATTTCTCAATATTTTTTTAAGTTTAGTTGATATATAAAGATACATAATACACCTATTCACTAAATATATATTCATACATGATATATATTTATATATGACCACCCATATGTATACGAATATACATATTAAATATGTTACATTTATATGAATATACCAATTACATATATGGCATTAACTTTTAAATACTTATATTGAATTTCATAAATTTGTCTGTGCATCAAATACTTGCATATAAGTATATATTCATTTCTAATTTTCTTTTTTGTATATATTTATATATGTATTTAACACATATTTATATTTCTTTCTATTATTCATTTTTGGGTACTTTAAAGTTGCACCATAATTTATTAATTACTTCCATTTCACCTACTTTATTTTATGTATGTAATTTGTGCTCAGAAATATTATAAATTTCTTTGAGTCAATTTAATTTTATTTATCAAATCTCCTACAAGTTTTCAGAGTATTAAAATCATATTCTCTTGATTTATACACTTTAGTGGGCCTTGATGCTAAACTTACAAAAACTTTTTTTAATATATTATTGAGATTCATTATTTAGAGAAAATGGTTTGGCTATAAGGATGAAAATTAACCTTGTTTCTCTATAGTGTTATAAAAACATTGTACTTAAAACGTTTTATAATAGACAGATCAAAGGGGCTACTAGGAAAAGGAGCAGGAGCATCTTAACCTTATTCACGTTCTTCAACATGAGTTTCTTCACCATCTTCAACTTCTCCTCTTTGTTGTCTATAATGTGTTTAACTTCTCTTCCAACAAATTCATTGATTGACGGAAGATTCGATCTTGCCTCATCATAGCTCCCCTGAATGATGTTGTTAATGGAGGGCCTCGAACTGGATGCACTTTGGCACAAAGTTGATTTTGAGTCAAAGCTTGACTTCTTTCTAATAGCCATTATTTTCTTTAGTGCCAACCCATCATTAATTAATTATCATATTTGAATGACAAAAATAAGGAAAAGAAAAAACAAGGAAAAAGAAAAAAAAAATAGAACCAAGACTCTTGAGAAAGTCTCAGCTATGTGTGGTCGAGACTCATAGATACGTCTTGATGAGGGAGACACTAACTATACCAGATTTGAGCTTCTTTAGAACATAAAAAACTCTATTTCTTACCAGATTTGAGCTTCTTTTTAATCTAAAAGTTGAATGACGAGGGAGACACTAACTATACCAAATCCACGGGAAATGCACAAAATACACTTGGAAACTTGATGAATAATGCACCACGGTAGGATTTTCGATGAAACAACAATGTGCATGCATAATAAAAATGTTGAAATTGTGTATTTCTAGAAAATTTGGTGTGTTTTTGAAAGAAATGAGATGAGTTATGTATTTATTAAAAGGGTAGTTTAGAAATTGTAGAAAAAAGATAGGGTGCGTATATAGGATTTTTGAACTAATGGAGCGAACATAGTGGGTGAGGTGAACAAAGCCACTAATGGAGTGAATTTAGTTCCTCCCTTTTTTAAATGCTTAATTACCCAAATACCCTTAAAAGATATCCATTTTTTTATGAAACTGTTAAAACCATTTTTTTATGAAACTGTTAAAACAATACCATATTAAAGGATAATATTGAGAATATGATAAAATAATTTCCTATATAGCTTTTCAATTATTTGCATCCTAGATAATATAGATATAGATCTATTTGGAAAGAGACAATGATTTATGTATTTCATATCTTCATTGTTGACCTAACAACTCCTTCAAAGTAATTTTAATGTTGTAAAGAGTCAAGTGTCGATATTGGGCGATTAATATTGTTAGGTGAATTAAAAAATAAAATAAAATACCATACAAATCTTAATTTTTTTGGGACCCCTTTTCTAAGCCAAGGGCAGCCTGACCGACACAGTAATCTGACAAACTCACTCACCACGTCGAGTTCGCCCAACCACTGTTAAGCCCTTTCCAATCTCAAACAACAAACGATATCAGAATAATCAGAACACTTAAAAGCAAAAGTAAGCAACATACAAGTGGAAGCATTTCCTTACATATTAGTCTTGTCCAAAATACATAAATGACCACTTATACACAAACAACACAAACAAAGAGTGAACAAAACCTCATTCAAAAGACCAAAAGAAAGGGGACAAGAGTCGTCAGGGAGTCAAGTGATCACTACGCCTTTTCCTTTATCGGTCACTGAAGAACCTGAAATAGTGATAGAGTAGTGAGCTAAAATCCATTGGTTCAGTGAATAAAAAGATCAGCATGTCAACCATAACCAGTATTCCAAAACAATGCATACGTGCATGAATAGTAAAAATGATATGGCATTCGAAAGCATGGCATAGTATAAAAACAATTATAAACAGTGAAACAGTTTCAAAAAACATTTCAAACCCATGACAGTTAAATCATATCTAGGCTAGGTTAACTTAACAAACCCAACTTATGGTTGTTGCTCGAACGGGTCCTGAATCAGGCGTACTAGCCACTCGAGCGGATCGTGAGCTAGGTGTACTCCGCAAATACCCTAACCCCTTGCTTGGTCCTCGACTGCCATGACTTGAGCGAGTTCGTGGGCTAGGCACACTGATCATATGCCCTAACCCCTGGCGCTTGGACCTCGAGTTTACAATAATCGTATCAAGTACCTTGACCCCGACGCTTGGCCCTCGAGCCTATGGTCTCACTACCAGTGTACATCTACCAATCTCGAAACCAATCAGATGTATCTAAATCTTGTGAAATCATTTAAACCATATCATTTCTTACAAGTTTTATGCAAGGAATAAAAGTCACAGAAAACACTTGAGTCGAATTACTCACCTTGGGTCCTGTGCGCCGATGTCTCGTCAACAATCGACCCAGTCTTGTAGTACTCTCTTGAATCTACATTAATTAAACTCAATCTCAGTTCTACTCATGCAATGGCCTAATCTCTAATCTCACTGTCCATACTCAGTTTCGATCGACCCAAGCTGTTTCAGTCAATCAGTCAAACTTGGTCAACTTTGGTCAATGTGGTCATCCTAGTCATTTTTGGTCAATTTGTTCCCAAATTGGGTCAACATAGACCATTTGGGTCAAAAGTAGGTCAAAATCCCAAAATCCAAACACTTAGCCAAGTTTTGGGTTCTTTACTCTCTTGTGCAGCGAGCTTGTCGATTTTATAATCTGTACAAATTTTGCAAATCTATTCTGGACTCCTTAAACCTTCCCTAAAATTTTAAATCAAGATTTTAGGACTCCATTTGATAGTGTTTATAATTGACATATCTAGGTCTTTGTGTTCTCGGATTTTATGTGACAGGCAGTGATTGTTTACCTAATTTGACCTAGTTAAATTTGGTATGCATATTCGAGACATACTTAGAAATCTCTCCACCAAATTTCAGCTTAAAAAACGGAGGTTGGTCATTCAATTTACTTTCAGAATTTTCAGCTAAATCACAGGAATTTATGGGTTTTTCTTCCTATCTGCTTAGTAAATTTTTCGAATTTCTTGTGATCAATCCAACTGTTGGATTTATGTAAAAATTTTCAAAATTTCTTATTTCACAATTTTTGGACCTAGTTTGATATATTTTCCAATAATGATATAAGGACATTTGGTTTCCCTAGACTACATGTGATAACTAGTCACTAAGTGTTCCAATTGACCTACCTTCCAAACTTGGAATGTTTTGAAATTTGGCATGTATATTCTAGACATATCTCGTGACCTTTTCACCAAATTTCAACCCAAAATAACCATTTTTAGTCACTCAATTGACTCTTTACATTTCAATCTTAAGACAAATGTTCAATTTCCTAGTTTTTCTAAGCTTTTTAAGTGCCTAATTTCTTCTATCTACAGCATTAATCCGAGGCTTTCATCTGCTAGTTTTAAGGGTTCTCATATCCCAAAACACTAATTCACTGGGTTTCGTTCAAAACAATAAGCAAGCATAATCCTAACCACACTCAATTACAAGTTCCACATAGCAATCTAAGAAAATTTTTCAGAAAATTTACTAAGTCTTAGACTTCTAACTAACAGGGCATATTAGTAAGCATGGTAAATCATATTTATAGAGGGTTATGGTTCAAAATTTATACCTTCCGGTAGTCCCTAATGTGAGTTTTAACAACTCCAAACCTCGGCCTGATCTGATGTTCCTATCCACTTCAAATGGTGGTTCAAAGTTGTCCTCCAACACAACCTTCCTAAAAACTGCTATCATAGTTGGTGAGCAGCCCACTTTAGCCCTATTTTTTACGCATTTTTAAAGCTTATTTGCCATTTTTTATAAAATAAAAATTAAAGTAGATGCTACAAGGTTTAAAATGAGCTATTATACCTCCAAATGGTTCCAATATTCAATGGGCTGTTTGTGGGACCTTGTAGATGGTAGTAAGATCTTTCTAAAGAGCCTTAGAACACTCAAAACAGAGATCAAACGAAGAAGTCACAAGCTCTAGAAGATAGAAGAAAAATTCTAAAAATATGAAATTTTCAACTACAATGGTGGTTTTGTTGCATGGAAGGGATGTTTGCATAACAAATAAGGTGACACATGGCCACCCACATTGCTCTCAAGTCTCCATGCATGATGCCTACTTGGCACTACCCATTGGCTTGCTCATGAGATGGGATGGGATGGCCAAACCATAAGCTTCAAAACCATGTAATCCCATGGTTTTCAGTTGGAAAATGCAACAAAAATGGACAAAAGTGGCTCGAAACTTCGGAAGGAAGAAAAGGAGGGGCGCCTAGGCAGCCAGGTGCCCTGGGCCGGCCCAGGAGCTGGGTGCTCCTGGGCCCGACCCACATAGGCCGAGAGGCCCGTGCACCCAAGTGCCCGCACAAGCCTAAGCCAGTGCGCCCGGCCCGTGTGGTTGGGCAGCCATTTGCCCTCTTATTTTTTTAATTTTACCAATTCTTTTCCCCCTTTTCTTTTGTACATTAGCATACATATATTCAAATTTAGCCTTTTTTTTAATCGTCAAAAATTATTTAATCATCATTTCTCATCAAAACTCTCCATTGTACATCATTTCCCATTATTTATACAATTATTTTCTCAAAAATTGGATAATTCACCAAAAATTACATTTTTTCCAAAAAAATTTCATTAATTACTCTAAAAATTTGATAATTATTTCAAAAATTCAATAATCAATCCTAAAAATCATTTCTCTCCAAAAATTACATTTTTCTCATCATGCCATGTATTTTCTCCTCAAAATCATATTTTTCCCAATTATTCTCATTTTCTCCAATAAATAATATAAAATTAAGAAAATTTTAGGTAAATTCATGCATTTCCATTGAAATTCTTAAAAATACATATATCAGATCAAAACACAGGTCATCAAAGCCTCCCCTCCTTAAAAGAAATTTCGTCCTCAAAATTTAGAGTGATATAGATAATACAAGTCAAAACGCAACACTCATCAGCTCAGGGTAGTAGCAGATCATACAATCCTCAGTCTCCCATGTGTCCTGCTCAGTACCATGAAACTGCCAGCGCACTCGTACCATCAGTATCTTCTTGTTGCGCAATCTCTTCATAGCTCGATCTATAATGGCCACAGGCATCTCATCAAAAGTCCTCTCACAGCTCAATATGCCTCCAATCAATAACATGCGAGGGATCAGGGTGATATTTTCTCAACATAAAAACATGGAATACATTATGCACACCCGATAGTTGTGGTCGTAACGCCAGCCGATAAGCAATGAGGCCTATCCTCTCAAGGATCTCAAAAGGCCCAAAAAATCTCGATACGCACTTCCTTGAAATCTTGAATCGTGTTTGCCCCTTGCGAGGTGAAATGCGGAGGTGGACATTGTAACACCCCCAACCCCCAATTCCTTGAGTTTTGGACATAACCGCCATATTTGGATGGCGGACCTAACCATTTGGCGAGTTGGGACGAGTTACTTTACAAGCGACAC
>JAJIYU010003021.1:0-28150 GCA_030144865.1 Tinospora cordifolia | reverse complement strand
AATTAATTGAGTTTATGAATTTCAGTTATTTCTTATACTATTGCCTTATTAAATTCTTAATTTTAAGTTATGTACAGTTAAATACGATCAAGGCATGAAATGACTGAAATAGAAAGTCAAGTGTGCGTCGCTTGTAATGTAACACCAGCCCGGCCCGCCGTTTGGTTTAGTCTACTTTGCCGAAAAATGGTGGATGTGTCCAATGCTTAATGATACGGGTGTTGGGGTGTTACACGATACGTGTTGATAGTACTATGGAGTACTATGGAGTACTATAGTAGCTACAAACCTCACTATTGAGGTTGTTATCAGGGTTTTTTTTTTGTTGGGTAGTTAGTTTAAAATGGGTGGATGGCCCTCCAGACTAGTTTTAAATTATTAATTGTTTTTATGGTTTAGATTTCGGTCACATAGGTTGTGGTCAGAGATTTCAATTAGAAACTTGTTCCATGTTTATTTAAATTTCAAATGTAAAAGTTAATGATTTAACTATTGATGATCGTTGCAAGCTTTCCATGTGTTACTCCTTGGTGAGTCTAAGAGTTTGATTATTTATTTATATGAGTTCTGCTATGTCCAGATGATATTTAATGAGAATTGAATGTGAGAAAAGTGATATCCTGGTTCTCGGCAGATGATATATGTGCCAATATTTGATTGTGCATCTCGCATGCGTGATAGACGTGACCTAAATGAATGATCGAGAATTGGGATGTTACAAAATTGGTGTAAGAGCCTAAGCAATAGTTGTGGGCTAGAACAAGATGGTTACTCTGATACCAAAGTTGGTATCAGAGCTCAGTCAGTAGATTATTAGGCAAGATGAGAGCTTGGGCTGTAGAGTACTAAACTAGATGTTACTTTGATACCAAAGTTGGTATCAGAGCTCAGTTAGTAGACAACTGGGCAAAAAGATAGAGAGAGTCTAGGCAGTACTTGCTGGGCTAGAACGATATGGTTACTTTGATACCAAAGTTGGTATCAAAGCTCATCCAATAGGTTATTGCGCTAGATGAAAGCTTAGGCTTACTAAGCTACATGTGCACTCAGATGCTAATGGTGGTAGCTAAGGTTGATGACAGTTGTGGGTTCAATGGAGGAACCGCTCATCCAAGTATCGAGACCTTAGGTCTAGAAAAAGAGACCATAGGTAAAGACTTAGGTGTTGCCAATGAGCCACAGTGGATCATAAATAAAAATTTTTAGGGCATAAGTTAAAGACTGAAAATGTGTGAATAACAAAACACTTGTTTGGTCAGGACACAAGATCAGGATGATCCGGTACCTCTGGTTTTTGTGTGGTATGAGATGCATAGGAATTAGGGATATGGAAGAATCTTAGACTTGGAGATTGATGAGCCAAGATTGGTGAATAGTCAGTGACTTTGGAAAAGTTTGTTTTCCTATGCTTGGCTGTTATGGGATGATCAAGTATAGTAGAACTTGGGAGGCCTTGGTTATCGAGACATTTGCAAAATTATTTGGGTGTAGTAAGGTTTTTGAGTGGAAGCCTATGTCGCTGGCTCAAAGTGGTATGGAAAACTTGAACTTGGAGGCACAGATGGAATGGTTGTTTGCATGCTCCTTGATTTTAAAACTTTGAATAATGTTATATGAGACCAAAAATCATGTACCCAAAACAAACGTAAGGGGTTGAAACCCTCAAACTTTAGACTTAGAAAAAAAGATTGATAGATCACTAAACATACTAAGAACATAAGGACATGAATCTAGAGCCATGATAGCACAAAAGATGCAAAAAAATTTATTTTGACAAAAAGATCATAACTATTAATAAAGATATGAAAGATGGCACTTATAACGAGTTGCAAAAGCATTTAGGATCCAGTTTCTAAGATGAAAGGGGTTTGTGTAATATAGATTGAATTGAGATTAGGCTATGATTCTCCTTGAGTATTGAAATCTCTATTATTGATGTCACATTGAAATGATGGATACTTAAATGAGTTTTGGCTTGTAGATAATGGCAAGAACAAGGGCTAATGGTACGAGAGATGAGAATACTGACAAATCTGGGTAGAGGGAGGATGGATTGCCAGTGGCAACAACTCCAGCTGAGACGGTGGTGACTACAGATATGTTACCTGAAATCGCTCACAAGTTGTGGAACAGGTCATGAAGAACTTCACACAGATGCAAAACCAGCCACAGGCACAGCCTCAGCCCAAAGTACATCAGGCTCTGTTACCTAATGGTCTAGTAACATAAGACCGACCAATTGTGGATGGTGCCGAAAAGAAGAACTTGTTGACAGAATTCTAGAAGCTAGGACCCAGTACTTTTGAGGGTTTGGCAGATCATGTAGCTGTTGATAAGTGGATCACTGAGATGAACAAGCATTTGAATGCCTTAGGGGCAACTGGCACCAGGAGAGTCGCATTAGTAGTGCACCCCACCTATCATGGGTAGAAAATGGTCATGAACGATCCTGCTACAGATGTGTCTACTATGACCTAGGAATAGTTTAAGACTTTGTTCTATTCACACTTCTTCTCCATGGCAAAAACAAAACAGATATAGTTAGAGTTCATCAGACTAACACAGAAGAATATGATTGTTGCTGAGTATGAACAAAAATTCACTGAACTATAAAGGTTTGCCCCAAAACTGGTAAGAGATGAACAATCCAAGGCAGACAGGTTTACCAAAGGACTTAAGGTAGAAATACAAAAAACAATACACCATTTGAGATTAACCTCCCTTAAGGAAATGGTGGAAAGGGCACAGTTGATCGAGCTAGATCTCAACTATGAGCAAGCTTTGAGAAATAGACAGAAAATGTCACAGTCAGAACAAACTACAGGAGCCTCATAGAAAAGGCAGAGCAGACAAGATGGGCATTGAAAACCTTAAAATCAAGTGCAAAATCATAACATGCCACAGAACCAATAAGCATGGATTGATCATGCTAGGGATGAGCAAAGGGAACAGGCAAAGAGGCAAGGGTTGTGCTTCTTATATCGCCAGAGGGGACATATTGCCAAGAACTGCCCTAATAGAGCTCTAACTCCTCCTCAACAATAGCATACGCGTGGACAAGATGGTCGTCCACAACAAAGAAAGCAACCACAGCAAAATTAGGGAAGAACCAAAATTAGGGTCGAGGACTAAACTAAGCCCGACTCTATGCTGCTAACACCCAGGCTAATTATGCACCGGCAATGGAAGGTATTTTCTTTTTGTTTAATGTTGCTGTGAAAGTCTTGTTTGACTTCGGTGCTACCCGATCCTTCATTTCTAAATGTTTGGTAGATAGACTACAATTGGTGACAAATTCATTGCCTATGACATTACGCATAGCCACACCCATAGGAGACACAGTGAACTCTATAAGATGTTGTAAATGTGACCATAGATTTGGAGATAAGCTAATTTTGGCTAATCTATGTGTACTTCCCTTTCATGGGTATGATGTCATATTGGATATGGATTGGCTAACCTTATATCAAGCCAAGATAGATTGTCAGAAGCAGAGGGTGATTGTGACGTTGCCTTCTGGAGACGTGCTTAAATATGCTACATTGTTTAAAATAAAAAGAAGACTTCAAACAATTGTCAGAAGAGGACGCTAAAAAATTTAAAGAAATACAGGAGATACCTATAGCATAAGAATATGTAGATGTATTCCCAAATAACCTACCTGGACTACCACCACACAGACAAGTAGAGTTCAAGATTGAGTTACATCCTAGCACTGACCCCATAGCTATTTCACCTTAAAGAATGGCACTGGTGGAACTGATTGAGTTGAAGACACAAGTAGATGAGCTCTGTGAAAAGGGATTTATCAGACCCAGTGAGTCACCATAGGGAGCTCCAATTCTATTTGTGAAGAAAAAAGATGGATCTATGAGACTTTTTTTGACTACCGAAAGTTAAACCAAGTGACAATAAAGACAAGAACTTGTTGTCTCGAATAGATGACCTGTTTGATCAGTTGAGGGGAACCACTCATTTCTCCAAGATCGATTTAAGGTCTGGATATCATTACTTGAGGATCTAGGAGTCTAATATACACAAGACAACATTCAAAACTCAATATGGGCATTTCAAGTTTACAGTGATGCCGTTTGGTTTAACCAACACTCCAACTACATTTATGGATTTGACAAATAGAATCTTCAGATAGTGTTTGGATCAGTTCATTGTAGTATTTGTTGATAACATTCTGATATACTCTAGATTAGAAGCTGAGCATGGGGAACATCTGAGGATTGTCATAGAGATGTTGAGAAGGAATGAACTCTATGTTAAGTTTAGCAAGTGTGACTTCTGGATGAAGAAAGTTAAGTTCCTTGGCCATGTCATCTCAATTGAAGCAATATTCGTAAACCTAGAGAAAGTAGAAGCGAAATCCAATTGGAGGCAGCCTAAGACTGTGAGGAAATCAGAAGCTTCTTAGGTTTGGTTGGATATTAGTGTAGGTTTATCCAAGACTTCTCAAAGTTGGCTGGACCAATTACCAAGTTAACCAAAAAGGGAGAGAAATTTATTTGGGATGATAAGTGCGAACAATCATTCCAAGAATTGAAGAAGAGGTTAACTCCAACACCTATCTTGGTTACACCTACTCACAGTGTGAAGTATGTCTTATATATTGTTACTTCACATAATCGATTGGTGTTGTATTGATGCAAGATGGGAAGGTAATAGCTTATGCTTCACGTCAGTTGAAGATCCATGAACAGAATTTCCCCACACATGATCTAGATTTAGCAACAGTATTTTTGCCTTGAAGATCTGGAGATATTGTCTCTATGGGGAGAGTTTCGATTTATTATTTGATCATAAGAGCCTGAAGTATATTTATACCTAGAAGGAATTGAACCTTCGACAGCAAAGGTGGATAGAATTCCTAAAAGATTATGACTTTCAACTGCACTATCATCCAGGGAAGGCTAACGTGGTGGTCGATGCATTTAGCATAAAATTTTGTAAGAAAGATGAAGAAAAGGGTCAAATGTATTAGTTGATCAGTGACTATAACTTGGGTATAACTTCAGATAGAGACCAAGTTTATCTATGTGAGATGACTTGCCAGCCAGATCTCTTACATCAGATAAGAGATGAGCAAAAAGGGAATAAATGGATTAATGATCTGACTGAGGGTGTCAAGCTAAGGAAGCACACAAACTTCAAAATTGATGTAGATGGTACTATTAGATTTGGGGATAGATTTTGTGTTCCTGAGAGTGGGCAAAGCAAAAGAACCATCTTGGATGAGGCTCATCAGACCAAGTACACTATTCATCTAGGAGGAGATAAGATATACTAAAAACTCAAGAATGTGTATTGGTGGAGAAGCATGAAGATGGATATCGCCAAGTATGTCTTTAAATGTCTGACTTGTCAACAAGTAAAGGTTGAGCACAGAAAAACCACCGGTATGCTGCAACCACTTCATATACTAGAATGGAAGTAGGACAATATTGCAATGGATTTCGTCAGTGGTCTACCTAGGAACCAGAAGGGAGAAGATATAGTTTGGGTAATTGTAGATCGCCTCACTAAGGTACCTCATTTCCTACCCATTCGATCTACAGATTTCGCTTGGAGAACTATACGTTAAAGAGATAGTAAGGCTACACAATGTACCTAAGACCATTGTGTCTGACAAAGATTCCAGATTCACATCTCAGTTCTGGCAAAGCCTACAAAAGGAACTAGGCAGTAGACTCATCATGAGTACTGCGTTCCATCTTCAAATAGATGGGTAGTCTGAGAGGGTTATACAGATATTGGAAGATTTGTTAAAAGCATGTTTCCTTGACTTCAAGGGCAATTGGAGCAAGTAGTTACACTTGGCAGAGTTCGCATATAATAATAGTTATCAGGCGAGCATACGAATGGCTCCATATGAAGTGTTCTATGGTCGACCTTGCAGATCATCGTTATGCTGGATAGATTTTGAGGATTAGGTACTCACTGTGCCAGAGATGGTAGAAAAGGTGAACATGCAGGTGAAATAGATTTAGAAAAAACTGATTGCCATTTAGAATAGGCAAAAAAGCTGTGCAGACAAGAGAAGACCTTTAGAATCCAACTAGGTGATAGAGTTTTCCTGAGGATTAGCCCTCAGAAAGGGATCAAGCATTTTAGGGTCAAGGGAAAACTATCACCTAGATTTATCAGTTTGCTTGAGATACTTAGACAGGTTGGTGAATGTGCCTTCAAATTGGAATTGCCTAATAGAATGTCCTTGATCCATAACGTATTTCATGTGCTAATGCTACGTAAATATGAACCAGACCCCTCTCACATCATACACTAAGAAGAGATTGATGTCAGGGATGATGTGACTTACGAGGAATCAGCAATCTGAATATTAGATCTAAAGTACAGCGTCTCAGAACCAAGGACATTCCTCTGGTCAAGGTTCTGTGGAAACACCATAACGTAGAAGAGACTACCTAGGAATTGGAGAGCGAAATGTGAAAGAAATACCCGGACCTCTTCACCAGGAACATCTGATTGGATGGCATCATATAGGTATGATATTTCCTTTATATTTTAAGGACGAAATTCTTTTAAGGGGGTTAGGTTGTAATACCCCGAAAAGTTTATAGAGTTTTGGTAAATTTAAATAAAAATAATTCAAGCACAATAAACCAAGGAAAATCCATAAAACCTAGTTTAGGATATTTTTTAATCAATGTACAAAAGAACCGGTAAACCAGAGCAAAGAATGAAATTTTGCAGGGTGACCATCCACTAGTTACCACGATAATATATAGCATTACCGCAATAATGTGACTAAAACCCAGAAAAATAACAACATTCTAATTACTGTGGTAATGTTTGTGATTACCGCGGTAATAGATTACTGCGATAATGCGACTAGAACATAAAGAATTAGGGTTCTGGTTATCGCAATAATACCACGAGTTACCGCGATAATACATGAAATTTATATGTATAAACAGTGCGCCGAAAAATCCTAATCGTGATTGTGGCCCTATAATCACGCACCAAGTCCAAAGAACTAATAGTAGCCTCCAAAAACTGAACTTTCCTCCTTTCCTTACCATTTTACACTGTGGTAAGGAAACCATGAATGGGGAAACCATTTTAAGCTAGATGTGTGTGTATTAGATTGTTAAACACAAGGGGAAACCATGAATGGGACGCCCAAGCGTTGCATTTTCTAGAAATCCTATAGTTACCGCGATAACACACACAAAGATCATGAACCCCTCTGGTTACTACGGTAACGTGTTGAAAAACCAATATGTACATCGGTTACCGTGGTAACATGTGTTGCTAATTCCGACGACCGTAGTAATGCATCCCAAACCTTGTTTTTTGAGTTTTTATGCATAGTTTGAAGTGACTATGGTAGTACCCTTCTCTACTGCGGTACATAGAAGAAAAACATGATATTACACACCAGATATTACCTAGATGTACACCAATTACTACCTAGATTAAGTGGACATTGAATTATGGTTTAAGGATACTAAATTATGATACTAATCCATTATAAGTTGAGGATTCAAATTATTGGAACGAAGATTGGAACAAGCGAAACATAGCAACAGATAGAAGTGATTGCCTTACTTGCTAGTTCCCGAGGTCCCATTGAAATCTGGCATATAGTACATTTTTCTCATTTTCTCCGACATGAAAATAATGAGAGAACATCAAGGTTAGACCCTTCAGTCTAATTAATAACTGATGAACAACTAAATGTTTGAAATGCCTGATGTTAGATAAGTGGTTGCATATTCTGTGTTTGATTTAAATAATGCTACTGATGTACTATGTATGATCCACTAGGCTCTTGAGCTCACCCCACCCTTCCATTTTAGGTGATCCTTGAGGAGATTCGTGCTGATTGTACTACGAAATACTATAGTAGCTGCAAACTTCACTGTCGAGGTTATAATTAGAGTTTTTTTTGTTAGGTAGTTAGTTTAGACTGAGTGTATGCCTCTCCAAACTAGTTTTAAATTATTAATTGTCTTTATGGTTTAGACTTCAGCCACATAGGTAGTGTTTGGAGATTTCAGTTGGGAACTTGTTCCATGTTTATTTAAATTTCAAATGTAGAAGTTAATGATTTTACTATGGATGATCGCTGCATGTTTTCCATGTTTTACTCCTTGGTGAGTCCAAGAGTTTGATTATTTATTTATATGAGTTCTGGTACGTCCAAATGATATTTAATAAGAATTGAATGTGAGAAAAGTAATGTCCCGGTTTTTGGCAAATGATATATATGCCGACATTTAATGGCGTGCCTCTCATCATGACAGACGTGGTAGAAACTACTAAGGATCGAGAATTGGGGTGTTATAAATTGATATATTAAATTTGCATTTATACAATTTTAAAAAATTAATAGATTAATAACATATATATATATGAACATTCTATATATAATGTTGTATAACATTTTAAAATACTTCACCTGAAAAAAGATGTAACATAGGGAATAAAATAATTTTCCTTTTAATATATTGCACAGAAAAAAATTGTGAAGAGGTTAGTTATTGTATATCAAAAGTGAAACACATGTCAACAATATAAGTTTTTGGTATTTGGATCGATATTAAGGGCTTAATTGCAACATTTGACCTTGTTGATCATTTTTTACCTTGTCAACCAATCAGGTCAACAAGTGTTAGGCTTGATTAGAGTTGACTGTATTGACCAAAATTGGCCAACTCAATAAATGGACCATAATTGACCGAGTCAATCCTTTAATTGACTAAGGACCATAGAGTTAGATTTAAGCTAAGTTTCATGTAAGTATTAAAAAAAAATCACGTTGATGACGTAGGATCAAACGTTAGCAGGACGCGACTGATCATAAGAGGAGCACTGGAAACCGAACATCCTTGTGAGTAGTGTTTTAATCCTTGTGAATAGTATTTTCTAATTTATCACTTAAAACTTGTTATTCTATTCATAAATATAATGTTATTACATATTGCAATGCATTTACAATCTTTAAACGAGTTTTTAAATGAAAATGTGCATTAAATCTTGAGGTTTGAGGCACTATTTAGTGTATTAGATCTAGTAGAGCATGGAAGACCTGAACTCGTCATACTTGGAGTACGTGTTGTGTCGATCTTTCAATTGGCCCAGTTACTAATGGTCGAAAGCCACCATACATGAGGTATGTGTTGTGTCAATCCTTAGGATATGAGAATATGCCCAACTATCTGGTAGCCCACTCGAGTTGATTTCTTATTGCTTTGGAGGCTAGTGAGGGCCTCAACATGTGTTTTCATCATTAAAATCGTTTTCAAAAGAAAAGGTGCACAACTAGATTGTGGATCAAAAATTTTATTAACTGTTGCATTTAATCGTATAATATTATTGTTCATGTATATATAATATTGTTTTGTGGAATTCTTATTTTAAGTTATAGACTAAACTTCGTTACTCACTGAGCTATTGTGGATAAATTGGGTTTACTTCTTTAACATTTCAAGTCTTTCTATTGCGGACCAAAGAAAAACGGTAGTCATAGCGTAGTGTTATGTTTTCTTTTGTTTTGATAGGTTTCTTTACGTTGTTAACTGGTTTGAGAGTGTAACACCCTAACCCCCTAGAAATAGGTTTAAGCTCAACTACAAGGCGGGTTGGGTCATATGTTATATATACAAGCACACAACTTGTATCAGATTTCATTATCTCAAATCTTATTACTTTTCAATGAGCACACAACCCAAATAATTTGATTTTAAATTTAATAAGACTATTACAAGAGAGATAAAAGAAAAACTTTAATTTTATTTATTAAATAAAATAAAGGGATACATGCTTGAAATTCAAATAATAAAAAAAGAGTACATAACTCAAAAATAAAATTCAGCGGAAGGTTTAATAAATCAAAAGTGGGCAACATGCATTTACATTAGAAAAAGATTCTAATCATCCATGGTCTTCATATTTAATTCCCTGAAAAATATTAAACAGAGGGGCGAGCACATAACCTAGTAGATCATTCATCAAACTACTAATTTACTAATTCAAATCAAAAGTACATCCAATTTCAATCACTTACAAGCATTAAGTGTTTCAAACAATGTCTTGTTAGAGTTGTGCATTTGACAAAAGGGTTTTAAACCCTTGATATTCTTCATTAAAATATTCTTATTCTGGGATGGAATGACAATTCATCTTATCACATTCTATTGGAAATAAAGATAACATGTCCACATTCCAAGTATTTTAAAATGCATCTACACTTAGTGATGTTACTCATATACACTAAGTATATGTAAAGAACACCCATAGCATCACCTAGACTACTATGATGGTACGTGATTCTTATCTTCACTTTTTCATATTTAAATTCAAATAACTATGATAGTAAATTATAAGAGTTGATATCATAATTTATATAATCAAGAAAACATGAAAAACATACATGACATGCTTGAAAACTCAAAAATAAGCCCAAGCATGGTTTCTAAGCATGTTATGCTATCATATATGAATTAAAACATGAAAACATGTTAAACTGAAAATAAAACTTAATCAAACATGCTTCAAACTAAAATATAAACATGCTGAAAACTAAAAACAAATATGAATATACTAAAGACTTGAAGTAGCAAAGAAGAACTTCTAGAAATCTCCTCCACCTCAATCTGAGTTTCTTGTTGAATCCGCTAGATGTCCCCTTATCTATCACTTTCAAAACTTCAAGAACTTCAAGAATAAGAAAAGAAACTACGAATCCTAACTAAATTAAAAGCAAGAACAAAGAAGATGAGAAGGGGTTGCCAAGAAAAAGGCTACAATAAGCACAGAGGAGGATTTCAACTCTTGCTTTGGGATGAGAAGAATGAGAGCAACTAGGGGGGTTTATATAGATTTTCAAGAGCACAAGGGGGGACGTTTTGGGAAAGATCACAAGAGAACCTTTCCATACACATCTAGGACATTTTTGTATGGTTTGGGCAAGTGGGCCCACTAGGATTTATATTCCAAAGATATTAGTACAATTTTGTTTTCTAACCAAGTGTGAACACAAAATGGGTCTAGATTATGTTCTAATTCAGTTGGGACGTCCATATAGAATTAGATTTGGGCACTTAGCAACTTTTCTTTGCTTGTTTCTTACTTGGTCATCACACAAACATGCATAGAAACACTTCTAATTTTGGTGTTTTTGATTAGGGAATTGTTTCCTTGAGCAAAGGTGGCTGGTGCGTACATGATCAGACTTGAGGGACATAAGATCAAGGTCTTAAGAATCCTAGGAAACTCCCTTAATTTGGAATTTAGCACATGTGGAGCACACACACATGATGTAGATGTTTTTAGGGTGCATGGGTACACTTGATCATTTATCTTGGTACATGGGATCACTTGTCTTGGTTTCTAACCATTGGAAAACTTCTCATAGGTGTGGTGCAGTAAATCATTTGTATGGCACATGGGATCATTTTTTATAAATTCAAATAAAAGAAACATCCCCATGGACCTTTGGGTAGGGTGAGGGTGCACATGATTATGGTGTTCCACCCATGTGACTTGCACATGCTTGGGGTGGCTGTGACTTCATGGGTTCACAAAAATTAAATAAAAATTATTATCTCCTTATTTACAAGGAATTGTGATTTATAACCTATAGTTTTGGAATCACATGAGCCTAATACAAATTTTAAGGTATGATTTGGCCCAAGGTGATTCCCTTAAAAACTTTTCTTATTTAAAACCCACTGAGGTCACTAGGCAAATGAAAATTCAAATCTTGGCCAATTGTCCTGATTTTTGGATATGTCATTCATTTTGTTAGTTAATGTCATTCTGTTTCGTTTCAGATCATTTCGATTTCTCAAAGTACCTTAAATGTCAATTCTTTCAAAATTTGGACCCCCTGAAGGGTGTTTTGGCAAATGAAAACCCTATTCTTGATCAATTGAGGTGCATTTCGGATATGTTGTTCAATTGATCGATTCAAGTCACTTTGCTTCATTTTAGGTTGTTTTGGATCCCTAAGGGTCACTAAATAAAACTTTTAGAACCGGCTAAATTTAGCCCTGACATGAGCCAGATTTCATTTTGCACCCAAATTTTACTAAATAAATGATAAATTTTATTTAATTGAGTATAGAGAATTTAGGGTATTATTGAGAGTTAGAATGACGTATAGGGGTGAGGAGAATATTATAAATATTGACTTAGATACTTTTACTACATTAGATTTGAGATGAGTGTACATAACCAACTTTTTGTTTGACTTAAATTTCTATTGCATTTTTATGTTTTAATTACTCTCACATCTCTTATGATTACACTTATGGTATTGTGTATAGTGTTGTGAATGAGGCTTAATAGTGTTATTGCAAACTCAGCTTACGAATGGGTTTGTCAGATACTGCACCAATCAGTGTGCTCTTCAGCCTAGGGAAGGGGTCCCAACAAAGATAAATTGATAAATGACGATATATGTGTGTGTGTGTGTGTGTGTGTGTGTGTGTGTGTCTTTAAGTTTGAAGCAAATGCTTTAGAATATAAATTTCAGAAGGTTCTAATTTATGTATCAAAGTGTATTGATATTAATATGATTATTAAACATACATATTCTATAATACTTTTATCATATATTGATGATCATATTTTCATATTGTCAAGACCCTTATAAGCGGCTCAACTTTCACAATAGTTTAACAAGTCTACTCTAATGATCCTCACTCCCCCAGTTATTGTCAAACTTTAACCATTTGACAAGAAAAGTAATAAACATAGTGGAAAAAATCTAATTTCAAACGCAACGAAAAGTTATATAATATTTACAAGATTTTCAAAATACATTTGTCCTATTCAAATCTATAACAAACTAGATTGTTCCAAAAGCAAGTGAACCAACCTAAATAATAGGAACTCAAGTAAACCAACCTAATGATGGGAACTCAAGATCTAAGCTATTACTACTTCTTTCCCTTTTCCAAATACGAAAAGACCTAAAATGGTTAAAAGAGTAGTGAACCCTAAAGACAATGGCGAGCTTAGTCAATAATAATTCCAAAGTATAACTCATAGTAAATATTTTGTGATAACTTGTATGTATGAACAAATAAAATGTTGTGTCAATGCAAAATGTATACCATATCAACAACACATTTGAGTTACCCAAAAACAATGTGAAATCATATATGAGTAAGCTCAAGAAATCACAAATCCGTAGATGGGTACATAAATTGAGATTTAATGTGCACATCTCAAAACCCCCATTATGTTAGTTCACATATCTAAAGATTGCTCAATGTAACACCCTACCTCCTCCATGTGGCCCAACTAGTTCCTGTTTGGGAGGGTGCAATTATCGTAATGCCCTCAAACACAAATAATCTCGCATAATCACGTCATGTGTGAAACATCAATTATAACATCATGACCACTTCAGAGATGGAGCGCCACTTTCATGTCTTTATCTTTCTTTCTTTCTTTTTTTGTTTATGTCCCAACTCCATGAGACTTCTTGAGTCACTTTGACTCACGTAAATTGCACATTTGAACAATTTGAAATCCTTTAGATGAAATAAACCAAATAATCTTTGAAACATAATTCAATATTCAAATTTGATGACCTTTAAATCAAATCATCTTTAAAGCTGACAAGGGAAGACCAGGGTGAACATGCTCAATTAAAAAACAAACTATAGAACCAGAAAAGAAAACTCTAAATAAAAATAATTTCCATTATCCATGCAGCCTCTGATCATTGGTTTCCTGAAATGTTAGAAAAGAACAAGTGAGTTCTAAGAACTCATTAGATCATTCCAAATATTTACATCATTATTTTAATCAAATAAAATGTGACAACCCACCTCCCCCTCGTGGCCCATTCCATCTGGTTTCTGGTTCGAAGGGCGCAATTACCATACTACCCTCAAATCAATAGTATCAAAATCAAGCATGCCATCATCACGTGAGAATCAATCATCGTGGGCCACTTGAGAGGTGGTGCGTTACTGTATGTCTTTTCTTTTCTTTTTTTCTGTCCCAATTTATTCTATAAGACTTCATGTGACATGTAAACTTACATAGATTCCACATAAAACACTTCGAAATCTTTAAATGAAATAAATAATTATCATTATTTGGAAAATTAGTTTCAACATGCAATGGGTACAATGAACTTTGAGCTTATTCAATAAAACAACTTTAAGATGAAAGAAACTAGGGCCAACATGCCTAACTAAGACAAAATTAGAAAGCAAACTTTGAAAGTAATCTCTATTATCCATGCAGCCTCTGGTCTTTAGTTTCATGAAATGTAAGGAAAAGGGGTGAGCTCAAGAGCCCAGTAGATCATCCCAAATATTTAGATAATTATTTTAATCAAATAAAACATACATGTCACACACTTTCAAAGATTAGATGATTCAAACAATAACTTGTTTACCAGTTGACGTAAAGACCAAAAAGGGCTAACCTTGGTGTTCTCTTCACATCTACAAAAAAAAAAAAATTCTATGTTAATTTCCAAGAGATATAGGAACATAACCATCATGCAACATTCGAGAACTAGGGATATACCCATCATTCCATCTAGAGAACATCCACAGTGATTCCCCGTGGACCACTACGCTAGTACATGGTTTGATTTTTCATTAATCTTTCATTAAGTGTAAATCAGACCATAGCATATTTAGTTGAGACATAAACAGTAAATTATCATGTGAGCAAGGTAAATATCATAGGCATGTTACATCATATAGTATAGATCATGTCATCACATATCATGTATCATTAATCATGCAACTCTAAGCATGCATATTCATGGCATAACATATACATTCAAACTGAACATATATATTCAACATGATCCTAAACTAACAAGCATATATGCATACATTATTTGAATCAGAATAATAAGTTAAAACCTGAAAATCATATCCACCTTCGATGCTTAAGTCCTTCCTAGTCTTTGTGGCATTGATTCAAGCCTCTTTGAGCCTTTAACCTTGTAGATTAAGATTCAATGCATTATTTTTTATGGTCACAGTGTTTCTTACATTCTTGAATCATATTCTAATGGTCTCTTGTCCTCTATGGCATATACTGTTCAAGGAAATCATGTTGGACAAGTCGAAAGGTAGTCCTGGTTCCGTGTACGGTAGTAGAAAGAAGGATTATTGCAGTAATCAGAACACAAAAGTGGAAACTGGAAGTGTTGAGCACTACTATGATAACTAGGTACACTATTGCAGTAATTAGACTAAAATTCCTAGAAAACTGAGGAAGATGAAGGCACTACCGCAATAACACTGATCACTACCACAGTAGCTAGTATGAAAACTGGATTTTTGGGTAACTTTCTCTCATCCCTTGTGCTCCTATGATCTTGTTATCCTACTAATTCAACTTCCAGATCATGAAACATGTATTTGGGACAAGGACAAGGCCATTATACCTTCGTTGAATCATCAAATCCTCTGGTTGTTCTAAAAGAATGCCCAACAGTGTGTTCTTGCTACTATGATATAGAACTCTGGTTTTCCTCCTCGTTACTACTCTAGTTGTTGTGTAGAGTAGTTAGGGAACAAAAGAATGCTAAGAAAGAAGACTAGGAGAGAGGAAATTCACACTTGCTTGAGTGATGAGAATGGAATGCTCGAGCAGGCTTCATATAGAATTCTATTATAAAAAATTTTAGAAGTTTTTTAGTTGTTTCATTGTGAAAACCTTTCCTAAACTCTATTTTGTCTACTTCCCACTAAAAAATACTAGTAAGTTGTATTTTTGAAGTTGTCCATGCTTTAGAAGCTTCTTAATGTCATTTTGAAGACTTTCCAAATTGTTTTTTGCAACAGTTTTGTGTACATTACCGCGGTAGTGAGAAGCCATCACTGTGGTAGTGTGAAGACATCACCGCGATCAGCAGAATGTTGTTGTGTTCGTTGATTTTTTATGCATGAATACACGACCGCGGTAGTGAATCTATTCCCGTAGTAACTAGTGGGTTAATTATGTGCAATATTTTGTATTTTGTTCCAGTTTGCCTACCCCTTTTGTACATTCGATTGTATATATTTTACATCATAGATTCCATTATTTTCTCAAGGTTTATTTTATTTTATTTAATTATTTGACAAAATTTCAAGGTATAAAATAAAACATACATTACAAACACTTTCATAGGTTAGGTGATTCAAATAGTTAATTGTTTATCAGTTGACATTAAGACCAAACGGAATCCACCTTAGTATTCCAAATTTAAGGAGTGAGGTCAATCCAAACGATCAAACCCTTCTCATCTATGAAATGGGGTCAATCCAGACGTCCAGTTTACCAATTGAGGAAGTGGGATCAATCCCAACTCCCAGTTCCAAATCAATAAATCAAATAATTGACAAGCCGAGTTCAGGTTGGAACATTCATGATTTAAATCCATCACCACGCTGATACATGTTTATCATCTTTATTAATCTTTTTTTAATGGCAAAACATATCATAACATATTGAATTAGATATTAAGCATAAAAATAGCATGTGAGCATGGTAAACATCATTCAATCTTTATCATAGGCACGTTATTTGATCATTAATCATACTCATCGTTGAGTCATACATCAACATACATTCATCATACAACTCTAACCATGCACATTCAGGGCATAACATATACATTCAATTCAAAACATAGTTGTAGACTACAAGCATACATGCATACATTATTTAAATCAAGATAATAATTCAAAATCCAAAAATCATATCCACCTTATTGCTTTAGTTCCTTCTTGTGCAAAGATATCATCCATGATGAGCCTAAGTATAGTATTGTTTTTCTGTACGACAGTAGAAGGAAGAAATAACATAGTAATCAAAACGCATGAGTGAGAAACGAGAAGTGTAGATGCACTACCATGGTAGGCTACCGTGTTAACCAGAGGGAATTATAGAAGAATAGACATGTTACAAGAGATTAGACACATTATCGCGATAGGCTATTGCAGTAACCAGAGGGCAATAACAAAAATACATTATACTACTGTGGTACTCAGAGTGAAAGTCTAGAAATACTGAAGAAGATGAATGTAATATCGTGTTAATAATGATCAGTACCATAGTAATCAATATGAAAAGTGGACTTTCATGCATGTTTCTCCCATCCCTTATTCTCCTAAGTCCTTGCCATCCTAGTACCTCAAACTCTAAACCACGAACCATGCATTGAGAATTAGATAGGGCCCTTATACCTTCTTTGATCCATTGAATCCTCTGGTTACTCTAAAAGAACGTCTAAACTCCTTCCAGGGTTCTATTTTTTATGATGGAAGTAAACTAATACTTTAGAAGTTGTTACAAGGATTCTAATCTCAAAAAGATGATGAACAGAACTTGATCAAACAACTAGGAATTAGTTTTATCTTGTAGAATGTTCAGAAGTAGGTTTTATGTCTAGAACTTGTCACTGCTATATAGTGTTATGTGTTTTCCTTCTTCCTACTACCATGGTTACTGTGTGGGACAACTAGGGAATGGAAAAGAGTTAAAAGGATGGCTAGAAGAGAAAGAAGAGAAGAGATTCGCACTTGCTTGAGTGGTGAGAATGGGGTGCTCATAACCTAGAGTTCAATTTGGATGGGTTTAGGAAGTTTGGTGTTGTTTTCTTAGTAGAATTCCTTCCTAGATTCTTCCCCTTCTATTTTGCTTACTTCCTATGTGCAACTATTAGTGTATGATGGTCTTAACAATAGCCCACGTGTTTGAAAACTTTACATAATCGTTTTGAAAACTTTACATAATCATTTTTGCGCAAGTTTCATATGTTACCACGATAGTGGCATGCATTACCACGGTAATTAGAATACTATATGTTAACTGGCTTTTCTAGCAAATCACACATTACCACGGTAGTGTATTTCATTATTGCAGTAACCAATGAAATATTTATGTGTAAACTTTTGTTTGTCATCTCAAGTTTGGCAATTCCTTTGTATGTTTACTTGTACATATTTTACAATGTTGTTTCCATGGTTTTCTCTAAGTTTACTTTAGTTAAATTAATTAGTTTATTTAATACCAAATAAAATTCTTGGTACTACTACTCAACCTAACACTATGTTCATCATCCTAGGTCGGCTAAACCGTTAGTCCATAAATCCAAACTCTGAGGTTCACAAGGTGTGGAGAACACACACTACAAAGGATTTGAGGGACCATGCTCTGATCCTCATAAGGAATCGAGAGCACACTCTACAAACAACATGAGTAACCATACCTCAACCCTTAGAAGAACCAAATGGAGCAGTCAACAAACAATGGCTCCCAACTGATTACATCCAAAGCCCATTAGATGGAGGGTCCACTCAAGTTGACCTGTGAGTTGACCTAATCTTTGAGACTCTCCCCAATATCAAATTAATCACATAAATACTAGTTATACTTTAGGTCTTCCATCAGTATTTAAACATATCCCATGTGTTTAAAAATAGTTACATTTACATAATACTATGCCATCCATTAACACATGCGAGAAAATATAAAACATTACACAAAATCAAATGCATAAGTATATAAATTAAAACTATTACTCACAGATAGTTTGGTTTCCAACTTCCTTTACCATAAACAATCCCAAATACCACTGAACTTGTGCATAAGACACATTTTCTCATTATTTAATGCAATGCACAATGTTAGCTCGCCCTTCTTTTGAAATTTACAAGTCAAACTCACTTTGATCAATGTTTGATCAAGTTAATAATAGGTCATGGGGTCACCTTTGGGTCGACTCCCTCAGTCCTTAAAGTTTATAGAACTTGGTGTGGTCTCGTCCACAAAAGCCTAAGGGTTATCTGTGCTCATTAAGCTTGTTTTTCACCTAAAAATTTCCTTCATGTAACAATTTTGTTGAGTTTTCAGTGGGTAAACTGCTCATCTAATTTATACCTAAATTTTCAAATTTGTTACACCCCAAAACTACTTTTTGAAGTTTCTCATAATTTTTAGACAAGATGTAATATCCTTTCTACTCAGACAATTTTGTTGTTGGTTTTGCACAAAGGAATGTGAGATAGGTATCAAAATGCTCCAATATGTGTCATGGTTTCTCAAATCCAGCAAAGGGAGTCTTTAGGCCCTATAATTTTGGGTGTATTAACCCCTAAATCATTTATTCTCAACCTAATTATTTCCAAATAATTATTTCCAAAACATCGGCTAATTGATTAGTAACTTACTACACAACATTTAGCTTCCTTGGTGGTTCATCAACCTCACATTTATGTCATGTACATCATTTATCATGAAAAGTAGGGGGGAAATCATTTAAAATATTTTTAGTATAGGCTAAATTATCCAAAGTACACTTTTCGCATCTCTATGTTCATCACAGTTGAAATCATGCATCACAAGCACTCTCTTTATCAAAACTTTCAAGCTGGATGGCATAGTTCCAATTGTGGATTTCATGTCCAAACTTTACACAAGCTAATCTCATTTTATATGCAATCAAATGGCATTAAATTTCCCTGTAAAACAACTAGAACCATAGCCTAAATTTAGTGCATAATGTGTCATGTCCAACCATGAAATTTACTCCAAGTCAAAGACCAAGTTTTGCATCAATAATGGCAAAATAAGATGCTACCCTTAGCTAATTACTAAAGCAAGATCAACCAAATTATTTCAAGAAGAAGATATACACCAAGCTGGAACTTTCTCTAATGGTTGTCCTACGATACTTCTCTAATCTTCATAATTCCTTACCGGAAATGGATGAGAGAATGTAAGAAGAAGATATGTGTCAGAGAGAAGAATAACTTTTAAATGCATTGCTTGAATTCTTTCATTGGCACATTTGATTGATCTTGTGCAAACTGCCACCTTACATTGTCATTGTCATGCACATTGCAACCACCTGCTTGATGTGGCAAGTGCCTCACTCAACGACAATAAAATGAGCCATCAGATTCTATCTGTGGTGGTGGATCTCTAGTTACCATCGTAACAAGTATATTTTTTTTATTGTTATTTTGTTGCAATTTTCTTTTGCAAATAACTTTATTAGTTTATCTTAAAAGAATTTACAATGGAACTGACACGTTAGGTTTTTCAAAATGAGGGTCGTTGCATATATATGCTAATGTGTGTTTGTTAGACATATATTAATTATATGTGTTTTATAAATTTCTTACAAAATTATTAGTATAATGAGAATTCAATTTTGGATTTTCAATAATTAACTACTATAGTTATAATAAATAAGACTGAAAATTCCTTGTCCTTGAATTATTAGGCTAACTCACTCTTATTATATATGAGTAGTTTAGGCATTCTACATATATGGCTATATAAACCACAGTCTATTCTTTTGTTAACCTAGTTTTGTATTCTTTTCTTTTAAGCAACCTTAATAAAGATCATTCCATCATTTCTTATTTTTTCTATCATGGTATCAAAGTGGGTACGGCAACTGCTCGTGATAATGAATAAATGAATATTTGTTATTGTCCTTTTCTTCAATCAGATTCTCTTCTTCTTTGATTGGAATTGTTCATTGGCGTCCCTGTTATTTGTTACTTGCTCTCTCTGCACTATCATCTCTGCTCTGCTCACCCTTTCTACTCACCGTTTCTTCTTCATTGGCGTCACTTTTGCACCCAATTCTGTCATCGTTTCTGTGCTTTGCATCTATTTCTGTTCGCCATTTTTTTATTGTTCTGCATCCGTTTCTGTTTGCTTCTACGCTATTCGCCATTTCTTCTTCGTTTCTGTGCTCCGCCATTTTTGTACTCCGCCACGGTCCATTGTTTGATTCTGCTACTCTTCGTTGTCGTTCTGGGTTGTGTTGAAGGCACCGTGATTCTCTCTCTGTGCTGCTCGCTGTCTTCTGCTCTCTTCCTTTCCATCGGTTCTGCTAAAAAAAAATTGATTCACCGGTTCTGCATCTTCTCTCCACTAGTTCTTCACCGATCATTGTTTTTTCTACTCTGCTGCTTGACCGATTTTCGCAAATCACCCCTTATTTGTTCGATTTTGGCTATCACGTTGCTTCTTCTTTACTGTTTCTTTGCTGGTTATTGATGCCATTTGTTTTTTTTTGCTATGTGAATACTGTTGTTGACACTGCTGCTACTACTATTTGCTGTTAATTGCTGTTTTTCTTTGGTTATCAATTGTGGACATTGTTTGCTGTTGCTATTTGGTATTAGTCTATCACTTGGGCTTCAAATCCACTCTCTATTATTATGGTCGGTGAACGAGATGATTCTCTCCAATCTATTAGTGTGCGATTGGATGGATGGAACTATTCCTATTGGAGTTATGTCATGAAGAATTTTTTGAAAGGCAAAAAGTTATGGAGTTATGTCACTGGTTCTTCTATCAAGCCTACGAATCGAACCCATGACAAATACACAGAGTTATTGGATATTTGGGATGCTAACAATTCTAAACTCATTACTTGGATCAATAACTCTGTTGAGCAAACAATTGGCACCCAGTTAGCAAAATTTGATAATGTTCAAGATGTATGGGACTACTTAGCAAGGTTGTATACCCAGTCTAACTTTGCTAAACAATATCAATTGGAAGTTGATAGTCGTGCTATTCACCAAGGGACTTTGAGTATACAAGAGTTTTATAACACTATGTCACATCTTTTGGATCAATTAGCTCTCACCGAATCTAGTAAACTTCAAGCCTTTGCTCCATACATCTCTCGTAGAGAAGAATAACGCTTGGTTCAATTTTTGATGGCTCTTCGAGATGATTTTGAAGGTTTTCGTGGTACCATTTTACATCGTAGCCCACTTCCATCAGTCGACTCAGTAGTTAATGAGCTTCTAGTTGAAGAAATCAGATTAAAGTCTCAAGCAGGCAAAGGACATCTTCCTATACCTACACCATCTATTTTAGCGATTCCACGTAAGTCCTCTGCTGCTTCCCAGAATAGACGACACCCTAAGGTCGGTATAGATGAATGCAGTTTTTGTAGGCAAAAGGGTCATTGGAAGTCTCAATGTCCTCAGTTGCTTCAAAAATCATCTCAGCATCAGCAAGGATCGAGCTCTTTGCCCACACGCACCACTGGATCTGGGGCATCTTCATCGTCAAATCTTAACTTAGTTGTTCTTGCTGAACAGTTGCAGAAGTTTCTTGCAGTTCAACCTCATGCTATGTCCACATCTTCCTCTTTAGGTTTGTCATCCTCCGAACCTTCAGGTATACCTTCGTCTATGTGGATCTTTTATTCTGGTGCGACACATCATATGTCATGTGACTCATCTTCTTTTACTTCCTTGTCTTCTTCATCACCATCGATCTTTGTTATGACTGTGGATGGCACCTCTATGTCATCCGTTGGTATTGGTCTTATTGTTTCTCCTTGTTTATCGCTTCCTAATGTTTATTGTATCCCTAATCTTAAGTTAAATCTTATCTCTATTGGTCAATTATGTGACTCTGGTTGTTCTGTTCACTTCTATCCTACTTCTTGTTCTGTTCAGGACCTTCATTTTTAGAAGCTGATTTGGACCAGTCGTAGGCAGGGGGGATTATACACGTTGGAGAGGTTGTAGGCTCCTAATGTAGCTGCTTCTAGTGTTGATCTGTCATCCTTTCATTTGCGTTCTAATTCTTCTCTATTTTATTTATGGAACTCTTGATTAGGACATGTTTCTGCTTCTCGTTTATGATATTCAGCATCTAAAAGATTATTGGAAAATTTAAAGTTTCATGACATTTCTGATTGTTGTGATTGCAAATTAGCTAAATTCACAGCACTACCTTTTTCTCAAAGTACTTTTGTTTCCCTTGCTCCATTTGATTTGATTCATTCTAATGTATGGGGACCTGCCCCTATACCTACAAAGGGGGGATCTCGATACTATGTCTCCTTTATTGACGATCATACTCGTTATTGTTGGATTTATCTTATGAAACGTCATTCTGATTTCTTTAATGTCTATGTTGTTTGTCAATCCCTAATTCAAACACAACATTCCACCACCATTAAATGCTTTCGATATGACTTAGGTGGGGAATACACCTCTACTGAATTTTCTAATTTACTTGCCTCAGATGGGACCTTACATTAGTCATCTTGCACTAATACTCCTCAGCAAAATGGTGTAGCAGAACGAAAACATAGACATATAGTTGAAACTGTTTGATCTTTCCTTCTCTCTGCCAATGTCGCAAATGACTTTTGGGGTGAGGCAGTCCTTACTACTATTCACCTCATAAATACAATCCCAACATCTCAAACCTATGGACTTTCTCCCTTTGAGAAGTTATACGGCAGTGTTCCAGACTATTCTTCCTTACAAGTTTTTGGATATGTTTGCTTTGTCCTATGTCCTCATGCTGACCGAAACAAGCTATCCTCTTGTTCAGCCCTCTATGTCTTTCTTGGTTGTGGTCACGAACAAAAAGATTATCGTTGTTTTGATCCTATTGCACAAAAGCTATATGTCTCTCGCTATGTTTTCTTCCTTGAACACCTTCCTTTTTTTTCGTTTTCCCCACCTCATAATGTTACCACTTCTGATCTTATTCACATAGATCCTTTTTCTAATGACCATATTGGATTGCCTTCTCCTAGTGCAAATGTCTCATTGCTTGAGGTTTCCGACTCTTCACCCCCTGCTGCTCCTAGTACATCCTCTCTGCCTATGTCATCCCAAGCATCCGCTGAGATTGTTGATCCTCCGGTCTCTCACTACCCTCCATGTCTTCATAAGTCTACTCAATTGCTTGATTTTTCATATAATTTTTATTCTCAGTCCTTTACATCCTTTTTGGTCTCCATTCATAATCTCTCTGAGCCCCTTTCTTATAAGGAGGCAACACTTGATCCTTTATGGCAACAGGCTATGACTGAAGAACTTTCTGCATTGGACAAGACTGCTACTTGGGATTTGGTTCATCTTCCTCCAGGTAAAAATTCGGTTGGTTCTTGTTCGGTCTATAAAATTAAGACCAAGTCTGATGGCTCTATTGATCGTTATAAAGCAAGGGTTGTTGTCAAGGGTTTTTCTCAACAATATGGTATGCATTATGAGGAAACATTTGCTCCCGTTGCTAAGATGACTACTGTCCGTACCCTTCTTGCTATTGTTTCCATTCGTCAATGGCCTCTTTCTCAGATGGATGTGAAGAATGCTTTCTTACATGGGGATCTTAAAGAAGAAGTTTATATGACACCACCTCTTGGCGTTGTTCATAATTCTGGGGATGTCTGTAAACTCAAGAAAGCATTATATGGCCTGAAACAAGCTCCACGAGCTTGGTTTGAAAAATTCTCTTCCGTCATTGCCTCATTTTACTTTACATCTAGTGAGTCAGATTCTGCTTTGTTTGTGCATTCTACATCTGCAGGGTGGATCCTCTTGTTTTTGTATGTTGATGATATGATTATCACTGGTGATGATTTAGTTGGCATTGCTGACCTAAAATTGGCATTAACTCATCATTTTGAGATGAAAGATCTTGGGTCTCTTCGTTACTTCTTAGGCATTGAGGTTGATTATTCCTCTAAAGGTTCTCTTCTTTCTCAGTCTAAATATACTGACGATATTATTTAGCATGCTCGTATGTCAGATACTAGGACTGTTGATATACCCATTGAGTAGAATGTCTGTTATACCTCCACATATGGTACTCCATTATCTGATGCCTCTCTATATCGCACTATTGTTGGCAGTTTGGTTTATTTAGCTATCACTCGCCCAAATATTGCTTATGTTATTCATGTTGTTAGTCAATTTGTTGGTGCTCCTACCACCACTCATTGGGGTGTTGTTCTACGTATTCTTCGATATCTTCGTGGTACTCTATATCAAAGCTTGTTACTTCCTTCTTCTTCTACTTTAGAGCTTCGTGCCTATTCAGATGCAGATTGGGCTAGTGATCCTGTCGATCACCAATCAGTCACAAGATTTTGTATCTTCTTGGGCGATTCTCTTATTTCTTGGAAAAGTAAAAAAGCAATCGGTCGTTTCTCGATCCTCTACTAAAGTTGAATATCGTGCTATGGCCTCTACTACTACTGAGATCGTGTGGCTACGTCACTTGCTTCTCAATATGGGCATTGCACTCACCTCTCCTACTCCTATGTATTGTGATAACCAAAGTGTTATTCAGATTGCTCACAATTTGATGTTTCATAAACGAACAAAGCATATTGAGATTGACTGTCATTTCACTCGTCATCACTTGCAGGATGGCACCATTACTTTACCATTTGTGCCATCTTCCTTACAGCTTGCAGATCTTTTTACAAAATCACACTCTACTCAGCATTTTCACTTCCTTGCTGGCAAACTCTCGCTGCTTGTTCCACCAACATCTTGCGTTTGAGGGGAGATATTAGGCTAACTCACTCTTATTATATATGGTTAGTTTAGATATTCTATATATGGGGCTATACAAACCACAGTCTATTCTTTTTTTAACCTAGTTTTGTATTCTTTTCTTTTGAGCAACCCTAATAAAGATCATTCCATCCTTTCTTATTTTTCCTATCAGAATTACCACATTTTAATATAATTGATGAGTTTTTTTTATAAATTATGTGAAGAGCATTCTTAAATAATTTGTTAGCTAGGAAGATACAACTTTACATCGAGTTGAATTATTAACATGATACATTTTCATGTGACAAGTAAATTTAATTTATTCATTCAAGAGGATTAAGATCATAATTATTTTAGGCTTATAATATAATTAGGCGTGATTTAGTAAATAAATATATTTCACCAAAACTTTTTTTTTATTTATGAGCTATAAGAAGTGAAATTAATAATTATGATATATGATTATGTTGCAATACTTTTACAAGGTTTTTTTTTTGTAAGAATGTTATTAGTTATGTTATTTGTGAAGCTGACACTGCATGCAGATATTGAGAGATATTTGAATTACAATCACAAAATAAAATTCAAAGATGTCAACATAAGGAGGATAATTATCATAAAAAGGAGTTATTACTCAATGCACTGTATTTTTTTTCTTTAATCAAAGTTTTGTCTCATTAACTTTTTCTTACAATTTAGTGAAATAGTTCTACTAATATTAAATACTCTAGGAAAGGAAAATACGTTCTCTTTTTTCCTTCTAGAATTTTTTTTTTCATTGGATTTCCTTTAATAAGGTTTTAATACGACATATCTCCATATTTGATGGTAAAAAGGAAAAGTTATACATATATTTGATACGATTATAAATTTCACTCATGACATAGATTTTGTAATATCGCCCCAAGGAGAGAAATTTTAACAAATGGCTTAGTTTAGCTAGTGTGGCACATTTATTAATGCTAGGGAGATAGAAATCACTAGGCAATGGGAGACGGAAAGATCAATTGCTAGCTAATTCAGAGGTACTCGAATTCAGGAGGTATAGAGTCTTATAAATGCAATGTACAAGAAACTCAAATTAACAAAAGTGGTCCATCCTTCGCCCCACATCCTTATCAAACAACCAATTCGTATCCCATCTAAAAGTGGGACCTGCCATTCTCTCCCCTTTAATTTGTGTTGATTTTCTTGTCTTCCCTTCTCCTCTAGTCGTTCCCCAAGTTAAACAAGAGAAGAATATCACAAGAGCTTGAAATATCATAGCATAAACCACCATTAATCTATTTTATAAGGTAATATTCTATTATTTATTCTGATTCTTTGCATTTTCTTCAATCTTTCCCATCTTTTTGAGGGTCATTTCCCTATTAACAATTTTTGATATTCTTGTTTATTTCCACCATTAAAACAGAGCTTAAGATTAGTCCAAAGGAATCTAAGAAGCTTCCTTTGAAACATAACTCCTTAAATCTAAGAAGCTTCCTTTGAAACATAACTCCTTAGCAAGGCATTTCAAGTAAAGTTAGTGAGATATAATGGTTCTACTCTACTCTAGTGCTCATTTTTCTTTTTTCAACATTTAATCTAATATATTAGGATGTAGTGAGCCTATGGAAACACGAAGAATTAAATGAAAAAATGTCTACATAAAAGAAAGTGATCAAATATGCATATATGTACGCATGAAACCTATAATTGTAAATGTAATATGTAATGATTAGTAATCAAGAAGGTAGGTGTTGGAATCACTGCAAGTGTACAGGATCGCAATAGTAATATACTCGGTAAATACCGGATTATCGTCCTTTGGGAACAGTATTTAGTTAATAATCTTAAGGCCCAATTTAATTTTAGTTTCAACTTTATTAAGGCTAAGAATTTAATTAAATAGTAAAAACTTAAATTAAATCGAAAGTAAATTGAAAGCAAGTGAATATTAAATTAAAAAATATATGAATTAAAATTCTAGTATAGTAAATTATCATGTATTCACTTTTAATATTTATTTCAATTAATCTAAATTTTATTCTTGTAGGTTATAGTACAAATAATTAAAACCCTCTCCCGAGGCGCCTTAATTCTACCAGTTAAATTGCCTAATACCTTCTCCCAAGGCGTACAGTCAATAAACTAAGGCATTAAAAATATTAATCACGTGCAACCTCCTACAAAATTAATAACCTCTCGGTCAATTAATTCAGATAGGTTTATATTTTGATTATCTAATTATTGAACCTCCCTCCCGAGTTAATTCAATAATCTAAAATCAATTTATAGGTGATCAATTAATAAAAAACATTAAGCACACAGAATATAAAACAATACATCAAAATAAATTAATCAACATAAAAATCAAAAGTTCCTACAATCTAAATTACATCCTAGAGTAAAAATACTTAGCCGGACATATTTAAGAAAGTACCAAACAAAGAATTAAATAAAATAAAGATCATGCTAGACAAGGCTTTGATCTTGTTCTTCAATTCTGTTCTTCACTTTTGTTCTTCAGTTCTTCTTCTCTTCGGTCTTCAAGAATTGCTTCCAAACTAGAATCATTAACTTCGAATTGAATGAATGCAAAATTAATGTATTGGCCTATATATGTATTTTAGATTCCTTATTAGACTATAACTCTAAATTGTAATGTATTTTTGTCTAGGCTTCCAATCTTGCCCTTACTTCTTCTTTGTATTTACGTTCCTTGCCACCAAATTTATGGAACTTTAATTCATGTGTTTTGTTCCAATTATTCTAAACCTGCAAAATAATTTAGAATCCTTCCTCGGACATTAAATTAAAAATATAAATAAATATAAAGAAAAAAAACTATATTAAAATACTCTAAATGC
>JAJIYU010003020.1:0-28251 GCA_030144865.1 Tinospora cordifolia | reverse complement strand
TCGCCCATTACCATTTTTCAGGAACAAAACTCTCGCGCCGCATTAAAAAAAAAACCAACACCCCCCCCCCCCCCCCAAAAAAAAAAAAAAAAAACCTTTCTTAGTAATATCAAATTTAATTAACATAAAACAAACAGAAATAAAAAATAAAAAAATCAAGTCCTAGTCAAGCAATACAAGATTTATTAAACTTAGAATAATGCATGAATTAAATATAAAATTTAGAAAGCTTAGAAATACCAATAATAATTTTGAATACACAGTTTTATGTTAGGTTACCACAATAATAAATCTCATTACTACAGTATTGCATGACATCCAAGATAAAACAAAGAAATGCACGTTGCTCTAATTTCACCGAAACAATATTATTCATCATGCCGATTATTACGGTAATGTATCAAACTAACTCGATAATAGGTAAAAATATAAGTTACAATTTTTCACAAAAACCTTAATATCGCTCATTCAAAATAGAAGTTGCGTGCAAATCAGTATCGGTTACCTCCTATTGACTTTCTCCTCCTTTCTCACACATTTTGAACTAATTTTCCTTCTCTTCATCTTCTCTTACTTGTTCCACAAGTCAAAATAGAAGAAACTATTGTGTAGTTATGGATTGTAGATTGTAGTATTATAACAAACGACTACACTAAAGTAATACCCTATTCCTAATGTGAAATACATTCCTTTTATTTTCTTTTCACGTTGTTTAAGACTACATTCGTCCCAACATCAAAACAAAAGCATCCAAAGAGAACCAAGAATCCATTGTTGTGGATTCAGCAGCGATCGCACAATCATAGGCGAGGCAATTAGGTATGAGGCTCTTACCATGCTATTACATATCCTTTAATCTAAGGTTAAGTTATTAGAGTGCCATGAATGTAGGGAAGCAAGAGATAGGAGAAACAGGCATGAAATGACGCATTCCTGAGGGTTACAATAGTACTGTCACATGTTACTGTGATACTGCATCTTTCCTGCTTCATTTCCTAACCATCGCTCTCTAGTTACCGTAGTAAGGGTATCGCATTACTGTGGTAATGCATGAAAATCCTAAAATGTTGTATGTGAAACCATTCTGCTATCGCGGTAATGCAAAGTAATGCCCCTATTTGCACTTATTTTCTTTCACTCATCCACTTGGTTACAGCAGTACTCGCCTCTTCTATACGATGGTATAAAAAAGTGAGATTACACTATTGCTCTTCTATTGTGATTCCTTTGCATTCCACACACCCTAATGATATGGGAATCATTAGATTTTGATTTAAAAACATTAGAAGTGTATCAAATACAAAGAAAATAACTTTAATCTTTAATGGTTAAGGATTCGAGAAGCTTGGAATAACAACATCGATATTGGAAAGAACTCAACAAGTAACGGGTGAAAATGATTACCTTGCTCCCTAGTATTATTTAAGTTATAAATACTAAACATGATATTGTTTATTGAATGAGCCCCTAAGAGCATGCTAGCATACGCTTGAATAATGTTTGGATGCGATGATTTCCTATGTTCATTATGAATGTTGAATAACATGATCTATGCACCCATGGTTCATGTTTACATGCTTTTACAACAATGAGACATCTATGGTTATATCCTCAATGTCGTGAGATGATTAGCATGTTTGATTTACTTGTACAATGACGTATCTTCAATTATAAGATGTTAAGCATGCTAGATGTGACGACCAATGTTTTTTACATCGGATTGACGGATCCGACATATACGTACTCTATGTATTTTCTGGAATATGAATGAGAAAATATAGAATTTTTTCCAATTTTTTTCAATTTCGAATTAATTATTAAAGAAAATGAAAATAATATGAGAAGATGCAATTTTAAGGAGAAAACACATGAAACTATTAGAAAAATGTGTTTTCTTAAGAGGAATAATTTTTAGGATTGATTTATGAATTTTTAGAATAATTACTGAATTTTTAGAGAGAGAAATGAAATTTTTGTGAGAAAAATATGATTTTTGAAAAATTATTCAATTTTTGAAGAAAATAATTGAATAAATGATAAAATGAGGTATAATAGTGGTATTTTGATGAAAAATGATGAATTAGTGAATTTTATAATTTGAGAAACAAATGCAAAATTTTGATATAAAATATGTATATATATATAAGTGTATATATATATATATGTATGTATGTTGTATGTATGAAAAGAAAAAGAAATAAGGAAGAAAAAAATGGATTATTTGGACTTGGGAAGACCCAAGCGCTGGGCCTAGGCTGGCTCAGGCCCCAAGTGGGCCGAGCGCCCAACTCGCACAAGCGGGAAGCATGCGTGGGACTCTGTCGAGACCCCTTCTCTAAGCCAAGGGTGGCCCGACCGCACAGTGGTCTGACGAACCCTCTCACCAAGTCGAGTTCGTCCGACCACTGTTAAGCCCTTTCTAAATCTCACACAATTAGACAATGTTAGAATAACTAGAACACTTAGAAGTAAAAGCAAGCAACAACTAAAGCGAAAGCATTTTATTTACATTAGTTTTGTCCAAAATATATATTTAACCATTTAAGACTAGTACACCAATGACCAACCTCAAATGAAAAGGAGAAGACCAAAAAGAAACTAAGAAAGGAGTCGTCAGGAAATTAGACAATCACTACACCTTTTCCCTTGTCTGCCACTGAAGAACCTGAAATGGTAATAGAGTAATGAGCCTAAAATCCATGTGGCTCAAGGAGTAGAAAGATCAGCATGTCAACCATAACCAATATTCCAAAACAATGCATGTATGCATAGCAATAAAATGATGTGACATTCGAAAGCATGACATAGTATGAAAACAGTTATAAATAGTGCAACGGTTTCAAAAAAACTATCTTAAATTCATGCCAATTGAAACATATCTAGGCTAGGTTAGCTCAACAAAACCCAACCTATGGTCATCGCCCGAACGGGTTGTAGGTTAGGTATATTGGCCACTTGAGTGGATCGTAAGCTAGGCGTACCCCTCGAGTACCCTAACCCCACGCTCGGTCCTCAAGTGTCATCACTCGAGCGGGTCGGAAGCTAGGTGTGTTAATCACACACCTTAACCCCGTGCTCGGACCTCGAGTCTCATCTCATCGTATACCTGACCCCGTGCTCGGACCTCGAGCCTCTCGTCTCACTACCCGTGCACATCTACATACCTCAAAATCAACCAGATGTATCTAAATCCCGTGAAACCATTCAAACCATGTCATTTCATGCAAGTTTTATGCAAGGAATAAAAGTCATAGAAACACCTGAATCAAACTACTCACAACGGGTCCTGTGCACAGATGTCCCGTCGACAACCGGCCCAGCCCCGCTATACCCTCTCGAGTCTGCATCAATCAAAACTCAAATCTCAGTTCTATCCGTACAGTGGACCAATACCTAATATCACTGTCCTTACTCAGTTTCGATCGACTCGAGCTATTTCGGTCAATCGGTTAAACCTAGTCAACTCTGGTCGATGCGATCATCCTAGTCCTCTTAGGTCAATTTGCGCCCAAATTGGGTCGACATAGGCCATTCAGGTCAAGATTGGGTCAAAAGGGTCAAAATTAGTTCAAAATCTCAAACTTCAACACTTAGTCAAATTTGGGTTCTTTGCTCTCTTACACAGCAAGTTTGCCGATTTTTCTGTGGGCAATCCGTATATTAATTGTACCAAAATTTTCAGATCTGTTCTAGACTCCTTAAAACTTCCTATAATTTTAAATCATGATTTTAGGACTTTATTTGATAGTATTTTTAGCTAAGATTCCAGGGATTGTGTGTTCTCGGGTTCTGTATGATATATAGTGACTATTTGCCTAATTTGACCTATTTATCCACATCAGATTGCTTTGAAATTTGGTAATCATAAACTAAACATACTTAGGAATAACTCCACCAAATTTCAGCCTAATACACAGAGGTTTTGCTATCTAATTTAATCTCAGAATTTTCAGTTGAATCACAAGGACTTCTGGGTTCACACTTCCTGGCAGTAAATTTTTCCAAATTTCCTGTGATCAATCCAACCGTTGGATTAGTGTAAAACTTTTTAGATTTGATCTATTCTGTGTAAGATTTTACTAAAATTTTATTTTGTGATTTTTAAACATCATTTACTAGGCTTTCTAGCTGTAATGACAGGGATTATAAGAATCTCGTATACCCTGTGACAAGCAGTCACTTAGTGGATTAACTAACCTACTTCCCAATTTCAGAATGTCCTAAAATTTGGTACACATACCATTGACATATCCAGGGACGTCTCCACCAAATTTCAGCTCATGTTTCCTTCATTTGGTCAGTCAACTAATCCCTTACTTTTCTATTCATGTAACAGATTATTATATAGTTTAATCCCCTATGGTTTTTGAGTACTTATCTATCCTAGGTCCCAATACTAACCCAAGGTCATTCCTTTCTGTTTTTGCAAGAGTTTAGGCCCTGAAATCCTAATTAAATAAGCCTCACTCAAAACAGTAAGGAACTCTACTCATATTTGCTCTCAAACATCACTCCAAAACATGGTGTGCATGAAGATGTTACTGAAAATTTTTCTTAAGTCCACAACACCTAACCAACAAGGCATATTGGCAAGCATGGTAAATCGTATTCACAAAGGGTTATGGTTCGAAACTTATAGCTTCTTTTATTCCTCAAAGTGAGCTTTAATCACTCTAACGCTCGGCTTGATTCCATACCCTTATCCACTTCAACTAGTGGTCCAATGTTGCCTCCAACACTACTTTTCTGAAAACTGTTGTCACAATGGGTGAGCAGTCTACTTTGGCCCTCTTTTTGGCATAGTTCCACCTTTTATTTGCTATTTCACATAAAAGAAAAGTTAAAGTAGACGTTTCAACCTTTCCAAAAAGCTATAATACATTCAAAACTGACCTCATATGGATGGTGAACAAGTTCCACGAACTTCAGATCAACATGTAGTTTCATTTTTTGGGTTTCCAAGTGTCGGACAGCGTGTTTTCCCAACCTTTTTCATCTTTACCGGTCATGCAATGGTGGCCGAGGCTTGTAGGAACTTGAAGAGGAGTCTGAGAGCTTTCCAACAAGAATAAGAATGTCCAAAATGGTGGTGGGATGAAGAAGAACGGAGCTTATGAAATCTGGTCGTTCAAGCATGAAAAATCCAGCAAGGAAAAATGGTTTTGTTGCATGATTTGGGCTCTTCATGCTTGGCAATGAGCTCGCCATGTGGCCTCCCACGTGGCTCGTTGGGTTGCCTACATGGTGGACATTTTTCCTCTGCTTGAGTTCTGCCCGGCGGAGCTGCCAAAGTGGCAAAATCCAGGGGCCAAAAACAGTTTGTAGCAGCTGTTTTTTTCGCCAAGAAAGAAGAGAAAACCAAGGCAGGAGAAGGAACCAGGGGGAGGGGGCTGGGTGGGCCGCCCAAGCCCAGCGCCTGGGTCCCGGGCCCCCAAAGAAATTTTTTTTTTCATTTGTTTTGTTTTTCCCCCCAATTTCCACATACATATATTTATGTATATAGATCCGAAAATTATATATATTTTTTTGTAAAATCATTAAAAATGATCTAATCATCATTTCTTATCCAAAAATTTCAATTATGCACCAATTTTCATCATTTGTATTATTATTTTCTCAAAAATGAAATAATTCACCAAAAATCACATTTTTCTCCCAAAAATTTCGTTAATTACTCTAAAAATTTCATAAAAATTTTAAAAATTCAACAATCAACCCCGAAAATTATTTTCCTCAAGAAAATACATTTTCCTTCTAATTTCACATATTTTCTCCTCAAATTTGTATTTTTCCCCATTTTTTTTCATTTTTCTTTAATAAATAATATAAAATTGAGAAAAATTGAGGTAAATCCTTGTATTTCCATTAAAAATTTCAGAAAATACATATGTCGGACCCGAATATTTTTGTGTATCAAACATGGGTCGTCACAGCTTCCCCTCCTTATAAGAAATTTCATCCTCGAAATTTACAGTAATATAGAGACAATACATGTCAAGGAGCAACACTCATCAGCTCAGGGTAGTGGTGGATCATAAAATCCTCAGTCTCCCATATATCCTGCTCAGCACCATGGAATTGCCAACGCACCCGTAACATCGGTATCTCCTTGCTGCACAACCTCTTTACAACTCGGTCTATGATGGCCACAGGCATCTCTTCAAATGTACAGTCCTCTCGCAGCTCAATATGTCTCCAATCAATGATATACGAGGGATCGGGGTGATATTTCCTCAGCATAGAAACATGAAATACATTATGCACACTCTGATAGCTATGGCAGTAATGCTAGCTGATAAGCAACGGGGCCTATCCTCTAAAGGATCTCGAATGACCCAATAAATCTCGGTGCGAGCTTCCCTAAAATCCTGAATCGTGTCTACCCCTTGCGAGGCGAAATGCGGAGGAGGACATTGTCACCAACATCCAACTTAAGGACCCTTCTCCGATTATTCGCATAACTCTTATGTCAGTCCTGAGCGGCCTTCATATTCTGTCTAATCTTCTGTATCTTCTCATTCTATTCTTGTATGAAGGCAGGGCCTAAGACTGCTCTATCACCTGTCTCGGCCCAACAGGCGGGAAACTTGCATGGTCGACCATATAACGCCTCAAACGGCGCCATCCCGATACTCAACTGGTAACTGTTATTATAAGCAAAGTCACATAGAGCTAAGTGATCCTCCCAACTACCACCAAAATCCAAAATGTAAGACCACAGCATATCCTCAAGGATCTGGATCACACGCTCAAACTGGCCACCAGTCTGTGGATGGAATGTTGTACTAAGGCTCACCCTCGTCTCCAACTGAGTCTGTAATGCCTGCCAAAATTGGGACGTAAACCTTGCGTCTCTATCAGACACAATAGATAGGGGAACCCCATGGAGCCTCATAATCTCCCTGATATAGAGTCGGCTTAATCGCTCCCTGATAGGAAGAAAGTGGGCAGACTTCGTCAAACGGTCCACAACTACCCAAATAGCATCATGCCTCCATTATGTACGAGGTAGTCCTATAATGATGTCCATAGTGATGTGCTCCCACTTCCACTCCGGGATAGATAAGGGCTGTAAGCATCCACTGGGTCTCTGGTGCTCAGCCTTGACTTACTGGCATGTATCACATCTTTGAATGAAGACTACTTTGTCTTGTTTCATCCTGGGCCATCAATATGTTCGCTTAGCATCTTGATACATCTTATTGGCGCCCTGATGAACCGCATATCTCGATCGATGTAACTCCTCGAGTACACTGCGCCTTAGACTAGCATCGTTCAGTACCCACAGTTGTCCCCTGAACCTCAGTGCACCCTGTGAATCCAGCGACCACTCTCCTCGAGAAGCATCATCTACCCAAGCCTTAAACATATCATAGTCAGTATCACGAGGCTGCCCCTCCGTGATCTCCTGAATCTGAACTGACTGGGCCGAAATCTGTGCACTGACTCTGGCCTCAGTAGATGACTCATGGATACTCATCATCGAAGCATAATCAAGCATCATCCACTCCTGGGACATATGTCTCGCCATGTATGCAGTCTCGACCCGTTTCCTACTCAAAGCGTCAGCCACTACATTAGCCTTCCCTGGGTGGTACTCAATAGAAAAGTCATAATCCTTCAATAGTTCCATCCATCGTCTCTGCCTCATGTTCAGATCCTTCTATGAGAACAGATACCTGAGGCTCTTGTGATCCGAAGAGAGCGTGAAACGCTTGCCATAGAGGTAACGCCGCCAGATCTTAAGTGCGAAAATCACTGCTGCCAACTCTAAATCATGGACAGGGTAGTCCCTCTCATGATCCTTCAATTGTCGAGAGGCAAAAGCTACTACCTTGTCATCCTGCATCAATACGCAACCAAAGCTTATCCGTGATGCATCCATGTATATAGTCAATTCTCGGCCGGGCTCTAGCAACACTAGTACTGGGGCCGATGTCAATCTCTACTGAAGCTCAAGAAAGGCCTCTTCGCACTTGTTAGTTCATACAAAAGGAGTATCCTTCTTGGTTAGCTTCTTCATCGGAGCTGCAATTCTCGAGAAGTTCTGGACAAAACGGCAATAATAGCCTGCTAAACCCAAGAAGCTATGGATCTCAGTCACTGTGGTAAGTCTCGGCCAACTGATAACTGCCTCGACCTTAGTATGGTCCACAGAGATGCCCTTAGCTCTAACCACATGACCCAAAAATCGGACCTCTGATAGCCAAAACTCGCACTTGCTGAACTTAGCATACAACCTATGCTCTCTCGAGGTCTGCAGTGCGATCCTCAGATGCTCGGCATGCTCCTCGTGGGATTTCAAATAGATCAAGATGTCATCAATAAAAATGATCACAAATGTATCGAGGTATGGCTGGAATACTCTCTGCATAAGGTCCATAAACATGGCTGGGGCGTTAGTTACACCGAACGACATAACCAATAACTCATAGTGCCCATATCTAGTGCGAAATGCAGTCTTTGACACATCTTCCTCCCTAACTCTCAGCTAATGGTACCCAGATCTCAGATCGATTTTCGAAAATACCTTGGCACCTCTAAGCTGGTCAAATAAGTCATCTATACGTGGGAGGGGATACTTGTTTTTGATCGTTACTTTGTTCAACTGCCGGTAGTCAATACATAGGCGGAGACTCCCGTCCTTCTTCTTCACAAACAATACCGGAGCACCCCAAGGCGACACATTAGGAGAGATGAAACCCTTACTCAACAACTCCTCTAACTGGACCTTCAACTCCTGTAACTCCTTAGGCGCCATGCGGTAGGGAGGAATCGATACAGGTCATGTCCCTGGAATGATTTCGATAATAAAGTCGATCTCCCACTTAGGGGCCAAGCCGGGTAGATCCTCAGGGAACACGCCAGGGAAGTCTCTGACAATTGGGATCTCATCAATAGATGGTCGGGCAGGTGCCTCATTTATGGTCATCAAACCAGCTAGAGTATCAATCTCATGCTGCATCACCAATCGACCCTGGGGACTCTGCCTGTTAGAAGCTCTACCCTGAAAAATGACAAAGGGTTGGCCTGAAATCTAAAACACAACCCTCTTGGCGAAGCAATCGACATATGCATGATATGCAGCCAGCCAGTCCATACCAAGTATGGCATCAAACTCAAGAAACTCTAACGTTCGGAGATCTACTATGGTCTCAAGGTCCCTCAACTTAAGCACACAACTCTCGCAGATCATGTTGGGGTAGATGCGCTCCCCAACGGCGGTACTCAACATCAACTAGGTGGAAGCCCTAATTGGTCTAAGTCTTAGTCTATCCACAACACATCCAGAAATGAAGGACAAGGTAAAACCAACATAAATCAATACATAAATAGATGAATCACAGAGTGAGATGGTATCTTCCACCAAGGTCCTCGTCGAATCTGGGTCAGGCTGTGTGACGGCCTGTGCTCTGTCTCTGATAACTAGAGTAGATGAACTAGGATCACCAATAAGAGTCGGACACTCAGCCTTCTTGTGTCCAACCTATCCACACTAAAAACACGTAAGTGGTGGCCTTTGTCCTTCCTGATATGTCTGTCCCTGCCCACAGCCTCTACCACGGCCCTTGCCTCGGCCCCCTAAAAATGTGCTTTGCTGCCCTGTTGGCGGCTGTGTCTGTATGGGGGTGGCTGCAAGTGCTACTGCCTGGGTGGCGGTCTTGCTGGGAGTGCCGCTCGGTTGTGTCTCATAGTATCTCCTCTTCCTCTGCCTCTGCTGACGATCCCGGCCTCGGTAACCTCCAGACCCACCTATGTGTGATGGCTGAGTCTGCAATGCTGCTTGCTGCTATAACTGCGGCTGAGGGGTACCACTCGGCACTATAGAAACCTGAGGTCGCTCATCCAGTCCGACCATCTCATATCATAAGGCTTCTTTCTGGACGTCCTCTAAAGTCTGGGCTCTGGATGTAGAAGTCGCCTGTCTAATAGCGACCCTCAGCCCCCGTCGATAGAATCCAGCTCTCTCGCTCTGCTCAGCTATCAACCCCCTATCATAAGACTCTAGTTGTAGGAACCGGTGTGTAACACCCTGCCTCCCAAGTCTCATTTTCCATGTCATCTGACGGTTCAACTCTCTTTGATAAAAAATCTTGGGATGCCTGGAAGACGGGCCTGTGCTACATTTTCTTCTTCTTAGACCCAAATGCATTAGGGTTCCTGCATACGTTAGTCTATGTACAAGATAACATCATAGTAGAGAAGATTCTTCATTTATTCATTCAACAATTTCAAGTACAATAATCCATTACAGCATAAAATAAATTTAAAGCTGAAAATACATTATTGATGTGCCCTACATTAAAATAAATAACAACTTTCTATGGTAAAATCTCCTCGCAGGCCGATTAATTTCCTGTTGTGAAAAATAAGGGGGTGAGCTACATAGCCTAGTGAATCATTCCATCTATTTAATCCATTATTCCAACCAGACAATGCAAGCAGATCAAACACTTCCAGAGATTAATTCGATTCACCCAAAATATTAATTTAGTGGTAGTTTAGACCGAACGGAAATACCCTCTGTGCTCCAGATCTAGGGAGAGAGATCAATTCTGAAACTCAAATCCATTTCCAGTGGGATCATTTTTGAAACCCATTCCATGCTGGTGTCAGTATTGATAGCCAGTTCCAATTCTACATCGAACACAGAAAGTCTCTCATACCGGTAAGTGGTTGAAATCTCATTTAATCTGACTTTCGTGTACAAGAGCATAGTAGATAAATATTTCAACAGAAATTGAACATACCACAGTATAACATGATATATCAACAAAAAACACAGAAGTTCGATTTCTGATGTAGAAGATTGTACAAGACGTAACTACAGAGCATACTCTCCTGGTCATGCAACATGATGATTGAAAGAAATAAATGTAAAGAACAAAAATAAAAACATAAAAGAATCAAACTAACCAAACAAGCAAGCATCATCTAAATCAAGATAATAAATTAAAAGAAAGGAAAGAAACTCACGTCGAGATTGCTTCCTAAATTATTTGTAGCACTTCTTGGCTACTACTTCGCGAACTATTTAGAATAGCTCAAGCAAAGAAGAACTAGAACTAAGGTTGTCAATAATGAGGCAAAGAGAAAAAGCAAGAGGAACTTTCAACTCTTGTCTTTGGGATGAATGAAATGGGTGGAGTGGGGGGGGTTTATATAGGGCCCTCCTCCAAGTAGTGTTTATATCTTTCCAATGTGAGATTATTCCTTCCCACACATGCCCACTTTAACATCTCAACATATGGGATGTTTCATTAATGAATGCTTTTCCTTTACACATTACTTCTCTATGTATATTACCATCCTACTAAACAAAATATTATTTTTATGAGTGCATCTAATTAATACTTTATACACATACTTTTCTATATTAATATCATACTAAAAATACTATTTTCTTATTCAAATAGAAAAACATATATTTATCCAACAATTCTATATGTCTATTATTAATCGATGTATATTCCTTTATACTTCCATACTAACTAATTAATTGCATACTAATGACAAATATATATATGTGTTTATATTTAAATATATATGTATATGTGTTTTAAACTCAAATTTCGATTATTACGTCACTAAAATTTTCGGCATTACAATTATTACGTCACTAAAATTTCAGGTATTACACAGTGTGTGTACTCTCTAACAGTCATAGTCCCCTGCCGCAGGCTCAAAAACTCTACCTTCTTATGTTCCCTTTCAATCTCGAGAACGTAAGCCTCTAGGAACAACTCCCTAAATTTGGCCCAAGTAGCGATCTGACCCTCTATACTCCTCGTGGATCGCCACCACCTAGCAGCCTCACCCTCTAACATATGTGTCGAGAAAAGAACCCAGTCTGTCTCAGATAACCGTAGAGTCTCGGCGTTCTTCTCCATGTTGAGTAGCCAGTCCTCTGCCGTCTCTTAGTTGATACCGTCCCTAAATGTTATAGGGCGTAGATCTATAAAAATCTTGAGGAACCGAGTGTGGGCTCTCTCATCCCTCTGTCCGTCCTAGACCGGGGCTACAGGTACTACCACTGGCCTGACTAGTGGCTCAACAACCGGTGGCATGGGTGGAGTAGGTTGTGTTGCTAGCTCGGCTCTTTGCCTCTCTACCTCCAATCAATCTAGCCTTTGCATCAGCAAGGCTGTCTGGGCCAGAGCCGCCTCATTAGAGACCCTAATCACTGCCTCAAGTCTCTGTATATGATCTAGCTCGGGTTGAACAGGAGGGAGTGGTGGTGGCGTCGGCTCTCTAAGCTCATGTGGTGGTCTGCCCCGCCAAGGTGGCACCGTACCTCTCTGGGGTGGCATATCTATCTGCAGTTTAAATCGGACTGTTGGTTATTCATATATTCAAAATAGACCCGACTGTAAAACTTTACTAGTGATGTTCAAATACATTTTATGATTGTTAGTCCTCTTTTCTTCATTTGAGGACTTGTTTACCATTGCAATCATTTTGATATCGTCTAGGTTTTCCACTTATTTGTGTTAGAACCTGGGCTCTGATACCAAGTTTTGTCGAGACCCTTTCTCTAAGCCAAGGCGGCCCGACCGGCACAGTGGCCTGACGAACCCTCTCATCAATTCGAGTTCGTCCGACCACTGTTAAGCCCTTTCTAAATCTCACACAATCAGACGATATCAGAATAACTAGAACACTTAGAAGTAAAAGCAAGCAACAACTAAAGCGGAAGCATTTCATTTACATTAGTTTTGTCCAAAATACATATTTAACCATTTAAGACTAGTACAACAATGACCAACCTCAAATGAAAAGAAGAAGACCAAAAAGAAACTAAGAAAAAAGTCATAAGGGAATTAGGCAATCACTATGCCCTTTCCCTTGTCTGCCACTGAAGAACCTGAAATGGTAATAGAGTAGTGAGCCTAAAATCCATGTGGCTCAGTGAGTAGAAAGATCAACATGTAACCCATAACCAATATTCCAAAACAATGCATGCATGCATGAGCAATAAAATGATGTGACATTTGAAAGCATGACATAGTATGAAAACAATTATAAATAGTGCAACGGTTTCAAAAAAACCATCTTAAATTCATGCCAGTAAAAAACATATTCAGGCTAGGTTAGCTCAACAAAACCTAACCTATGGTCATCGCTCCAGCGAGTCGTAGGTCAGGCGTATTGGCCACTTGAGCGGGTCGTAAGCTAGGCGTACCCCTCGAGTACCCTAACCCCGCGCTCGGTCCTCAAGTGCCATCACTTGCGTGGGTCAGAAGCTAGGCGTGTTAATCACACACCCTAACCCCGTGCTCAGACCTCGAGCCTCTCGTCTCACTACCCGTGTACATCTACATACCTCAAAAGCAACCAGATTTATCTAAGTCCTGTGAAACCATTCAAACCATGTCATTTCATACAAGTTTTATGCAAGGAATAAAAGTCATAGAAACACCTGAATCAAACTACTTACATCGGGTCCTGTGCACTGATGTCCCGTCGACAACCGGCCTAACCCCGCTATACCCTCTCGAATCTGCATCAATCAAAACTCAAATCTCAGTTCTATCCGTACAGTGGCTCAATATCTAATATCATTGTCCTTACTCAGTTTCGATCGACTCGAGCCGTTTTGGTCAATCGGTTAAACCTAGTCAACTCTGGTCAATGTGATCATCCTAGTCATCTTAGGTCAATTTGTGCCCAAATTGGGTCAAAATAGTCCATTCAGCTCAAGATTGGGTCAAAAGGGTCAAAATTAGTTCAAAATCTCAAACCTCACATTTAGTCAAATTTGGGTTCTTTGCTCTCTTACACAAGTTTGCCGATTTTTCTGCGGACAATTCGTACGTTAGATTTGTACCAAATTTTTTAAATCTATTCTAGACTCCTTAAACCTTCCCTAGAATTTTAAATCATGATTTTATGACTTTATTTGATAGTATTTTTAGCTAAGATTCCAGGGACTATGTGTTCTCGGGTTCTGTATGACAGATAGTGACTCTTTGCCTAATTTGACCTACTTATCCATATCATATTGCTATGAAATTTGGTAGGAATAAACTAAACATACTTAGAAATCACTCCACCAAATTTCAGCCTAATCCACAGAGGTTTTGCTATCTAATTTAATTTTAGAAGTTTCAGTTGAATCACAGGGACTTTTGGGTTCACACTTCCTGGCAGTAAATTTTTCCAAATTTTCTGTGATCAATCCAACTATTGGATTTGTGTAAAACTTTCCCGATTTGATCTATTCTGTGTTATCTTTCACTAGAATTTTATTTTGTGATTTTTGAACATCATTTACTAGGCTTTCTAGGTGTAATACCAGGGATTATAAGAATCCCGTATACCCTGTGACAAGCAGTCACTTAGTGGACTAACTAACCTACTTACAAATTTCAGAATGCCCTGAAATTTATCACACATACCATTGACATATCCAGGGACTTCTCCACCAAATTTCAGCTCACTTTTCCTTCATTCGGTCAGTCAACTAATCCCTTACTTTTCTGTTCATGTAACAGATTATTGTATGGTTTAATCCCTTATGGTTTTTGAGTGCTTATCTATCCTAGGTCCCAATACTAACCTGAGGTCATTCCTTGCAGTTTTTGCAAGAGTTTAGGCCCTGGAATCCTAATTAAATAAGTCTCACTCAAAACAGTAAGGAACCCTACTCATATTTGCTCTCAAACATCACTCCAAAACATGGTGTGCATGAAGATGTTCTGAAAATTTTTCTTAAGTCCACAACACCTAACCAACAAGGCATATTGGCAAGCATGGTAAATCGTATTCACAAAGGGTTATGGTTTGAAACTTATACTTTCTTTTAGTCCTCAAAGTGAGCTTTAATCACTCCAAATTTCGGCTTGATTCAATGCTCTTATCCACTTCAACTGATGGTCTAAAGTTGCCTCCAACACTACTTTTCTGAAAATTGCTGTCATAGTGAGTCATCAGTCTAATCTGGCCCTATTTTGACATAGTTTCACCTTTTATTTTCTATTTCACATAAAAGGAAAGTTAAAGTATATGTTTCAACCTTTCCAACAAGCTATAATACGTTCAAAACTGACCTCGGATGGATGTTGAACAAGTTCCACGAACTTAAGATCAACATGTAGTTTCAGTGTTTTCCCAGCTGTTTTCGTCTCTACCGATTGTACAATGGTGGCCGAGGCTTATAGGAACTTGAAGAGGAGTCTGAGAACTTTCCAACAAGCACAAGAATGTCCAAAATGGTGGTGAGATGAAGGAGAATGGAGCTTATGAAATTTGGTCGTTCAAGCATGAAAAATCCAGCAAAGAAAAATGGTTTTGTTGCATGATTTGGGCTCTTCATGCTTGGCAATGAGCTCGCGATGTGGCCTCCCACGTGGCGAGTTGGGTTGCCTACATGGTGGACATTTGTCCTCTGCTTGAGTTCTGCCCGGCGGAGTTACAGAAGTAGCAAAATTCGAGGGCCAAAAATAGTTGGTAGCAGGTATTTTTCCACCAAAAAAGAAGAGAAAACCACGGGAGGAGAAGGAACCAGGGGGAGGGGGTGCGTAGGCCAGCCCTTGCGCCAGGCCTGAGCGCTTAGTGCCTGGGCCTAGCCACTATGGCCTGAGCCTGAACGAAAACTAGGGCTTTACACATTATTTCCAAACCACTAAAGTTGGTTACTTACTCACTGTTACAGCTGTGTAACAGAGACAGTTGGAGCAACCTTGGAAAAACTCAATCTTGAACCATTCTAGGCTCGCCCCTGAGGTAAAATCCATCATCCTACCTCCTTATCATGGGTATTCAAGTGTCCAAGTGGTATAAAGTGGATATTGGAACGTTTAATATGTTTTGTAAGCCGCTGTTGTTAACTGTTAGACTTACTGTTGCAACAGTACTGATAGAAACAGTTTGAGACCCGAATCGGAGTCATATTTGGGACACCTAAAGGCATACATTCAGGCTGGAACCAGAGGCAATTTAGACCCCATAGTAGAGCTTCCATAAAGCTATAAAGACCTGACGTTGAGCCTTTGTGAATGTGTTTTGTTATACTTACAAATATGCCATGATTGTAGAGTGCTACAGTAGATTTCTTGTGTTCTTTAAAATACAACAAAGAAATTAGTGGACAGATAAGCATGAAATTGGCATTACATGTTACTAATTCAAAATATTTTTGATTAATGGATGAATTATGATCTGTATACTGCAATTAGACACAAGAAATAAACCATAGAATTGTGATTTAATGGGGGGAAAGAATGCTAGGATGATAGTAGAACCTATGAACCCAGAAATTTCTAACAATCTGGCTGAAAATCCTGAGATGAAATTAACTGACCAAACCTTAATAGATGGAGCTAAAATTTGGTAGAGAGATCCTTAGGTATTTTTCAAAGTTTCCTACCAAATTTTATGACATTTTGATATGTGCACATAGGTCAATGCAGGCAAACAGTCACTGCCTGTCACAGAGTATATGAGATCTGTACAGTCTCTATATTTATACCTAGAAACCCTAGTAAATGATGTCTAAAAATTGTGATTCAAAATTTTGGGAAGACTGTAGGAAGTCTAGAGTAGTTCTCCAAGGTTTGGCGCAAAATCAATATATGGATTGCCCACAAAAAAATTGGGAAAATGGTTACGCAGATAGGGCCATAAGCTAATGTTGTGCCTAGGTTATGAGAATTGGAAATATTGACCCCTTTTTGGCCCAATTGACTCCATGAAGACCAGAATTGACTAGTTGGGACTCTGTTGATCAGCTAGGTCAACAAGTGATAGGTTGACTAGGGTTGACCAAGATTAACCAAGATCAATCAAATTGACTTAGCAACTAAGGCAAGTTGAACAAACATAGGTGGACTATTCTTGACTAAGTCAAGTTATTGATTGACCAATGATGTACGGTTAGAGTGAGTCAAGTCCCATATTAATGATAAGAAGTTACGTCAATTTTGTAGGACCCAGTACTAGCGGGACGCGATCGGTCGTGAGAGGAGCGTCGGGAGCAGAGCATCCCAGAGAGTAGTTTGACTCAGGTGTCTTTTGTAATTTTTATTCCTTGCATGAAACTTGCATGATATGTCATAGTTTCAATGGTTTCAAAAGATTTAAATACATCTGATTGATTTTAAGATATTTAGATGTACATGGTAGTAAAACCAAGGGCTCGAGGTCCGAGCGCGAGGTTAGGGTGTATTGTTAACATGCCTAGCTTCCGACCCGCTCGAGTGATGACACTTGAGGACCGAATGCGGGTTTTGGGTGTTCGAGAAGCACGCCTAGCTTACGACCCACTCAAGTGGCCAGTACGCATGACTTACGACTCGCTCGAGCGATGACCATAGGTTGGGTTGTTAAGTTAACCTAGCCTGGATACGTTTTTAACTATCATGGATTTGATATGCTTTATGAAACTATTGCACTATTTATAACTATTTTTATGCTATGTCATGCTTTTGAATGCCATACCATCTTTATTGCTCATACATATTTTCATTGTTTTGGAAATACTTGTTATGGATGACATGCTGAACTTCCTACTCACTGAGCCACGTTGATTATAGGCTCACTACTCTATCATCTTTTCATGTTCTACAGCGGTCGACAAGGGTAAAGGCGTAGTGATTGCCTGACTTTCTAACAACTCCTATCTCAGCTTCTTTTGGTCTTTTTTTCTTTCATTTGAGGTTGGTCGTTATTGTACTAGTCTAAAAGGTCAAATTTTTATTTTGGACAAGACTAATGTAAATGAAATGTTTCCGTTTTGGTTGTTGCTTATTTTTGCTTTTAAGTATTCTAATTATTCTGATATCATCTGATTATATGAGATTTGGAAAGGGCTTAACAGTGGGCGGGTGAACTCGTCTTGGTGAGGGGGTTCATCAGGCCACTGTGCCGGTCAGGCCGCCCTTTGCTTAGGGCAGGGGGTTCTACAAGACTTGGTGTCAAAGTCCAATTCAAACACAAATAAGTGGAGCACCTAGACGATATCAGAATGATTGTGAAAGTAAGCAAATCCTTGAATGAAGAAGAGAGGACTAACAATCATAAAATTACCTTAAAATTTAGGTCTTGATCATGTGGTTCCAAAATTATAGGTTACACATGTAAATTTCTAGTGGTTAGGGAGATATTAAATTTTATTAAATTCATGTGAACCCATGAAGGCATGGCCACCCAAAACATGTGCAAGTTACATGGGTGGAACACCATGATCGGGTGCACCTCACCCTACTCAATCACCCTGGGACGTCTTCCCTTATTTGATTCCATTAATCATGATCCAATGTACCACATGTTAGTTGCATAGCAGACTAACTATACTATAGGTATTTTATGTATAATATGCATTAGTGTAATAGAAAAATTTAGTGTATTTGCTTATATTTAGTTAAATATACATTTAGAGCATTGTTGCATCATTAGTTGCATATTAACATAATTTAATGTTATTTCTAGCATTTTTATATGAATATAATGTCCGAAAAAAGTTTTCAATATTTGTGCAGGTTTAGAATGAACTAGAATAGGAATAGGAGCACGTGAGGAGTTGAAAATGACCAAAAATGAGGAAAAGTCACTAATGACCGCGGTCGATGTAACACCTCGCTATGGACCGCGATTGGTAATCCACTGACCGTGGTCACCAGTGTATATTAACTGAAGATCAGGCACAAACCGTGGTCGGTCATTTATGGACCGCGGTCGCTCGAGATTTCACATATTTGGGGTTTTTTTTATCATACTGTGGACCGCGTTCAGTACTTATGGACTGTGGTCGGCATACGTGTTTTATTATTTTAGGGTTTTCTTTAGTGAAAAGCTATAAATAGGTCATTGTAGTAGGGTTTTAGGAGGATGATCTATTTTGAGAACGAAAAATTTTCAGAGAAAAACACGGCTGACAAAGGAGAACAGAGAGAAGACGGAGAAGAATTGAAGATCAAGGTCCAAGATTTGAGTATGTTTATTTAATCAAGGTCAAAGATTTGAGTATGTTTATTTACATCCTAGACTTAATACTTTCTTTTTACTGGCCATAAAAGAAATGATTATAAAATGTTAATCTAACTTAGGAGAGAGGATTAATACTCTAGAAATCAAATTATAGACTTAGATCAGTCAATTGACTAGGAGGTTGTTGATTGCCTAGGAGGTTGCACGTTATAATTGTGTTTAATGTATTAGACTATTTGTTGTACGCCTTGGGAGAGAGTATTAGTGATTAGACTAATAGGTGTTAAGCTACTTCAGGAGAAGGTTTTGATGACTAGTGCTAGAATCTACAAAACAAAGGAATTTGATTAATTGAAATAGGAACTGAAGGTGATTACAAGAAAGTTTACTATACTAGATAATTTAATTTAAAGAGTTTTCAATAATTTACTTTTCAGTTTTATATTTGACTGATTTGAGGAGTTTAATTCTAATTCTTAATCAATTGAATTTGTAACTTTAATAAAGTTTAAATTGATAGTAAATTGGAATTTTAGATAGTTGATTTTTATGTGTTCCCTGAGGATGATATCCGGTCTCATCGGTTATTACTATTGTGATCCCATACATTTGCAAGGTCATCAACAAGTTTTTGGCTCTATTTCCGGAGAATAGTGTAACTATCTTTAAACTAGTTGAATTTGATTTGACTTTAATTAAAGCATTTTATTTTTTTATTATTATTTTTATTTCTATCTTGTTGGCTCGCTACACTTGATTTGTTTGTTGAGCTGTGGTGTTTTAGGGCTTGCATGAGTAGTGCATCCTTTATTGAGGAAGATCCTGAATTATCCAAAACTCTAAGGCAGATTCAGATTGAATCCAAGGGACGTGTATCAAACATGGCTGAAAGTGATAGTTCGGGTGTTGGTAACAATGGCGAGGCACAATTATAGGAGTTCTTCAAACCTGTCTTGAACAACAACTAATCTGGGATTGTGAGGATACCAATCCATGCAAACAACTTTGAACTGAAGTTGTCCTTAATCGCAATGGTGCAACAACAACAGTTTGGGGGTTTAGCAATCGAAGATCCTATGGCTCATCTGAATTCTTTCATGGAGATATGTGACACAGTAAAGATGAACGGGATCACTGAAGATCAACTACGGCTGCATTTCTACCTGGTAGCATTTCTACATGGGAAGATATGGGGCAGAAATTTCTACAGATATACTTCAAACCCGCCAAAGTCCATCAATTACGGGGTGAGATTAGCTCTTTCAAGCAACTAGACTTTTAGTCTCTTTATGAAGCTTGGGAGCGATTCAAAGATTTACTAAGAAGATTCCCATAACATGGTTATCTTCCTTGGCTTCAGATTCAGATGTTTTATAGTGGTCTGACACCATCTACCAGAGCTTTAGTGGATTCTGCAGCCGGTGGCTCGCTAATGGAAAAATCTACTACTGAAGCTACTCAACTAATTGACGATATGGCATCCTATGCATATGGGTATGGGTCAGAAAGAGGATTAGTTAAAGGAGTTGGGTTATATCAAGTAGATGATATGACAGCTCTACAAACCCAAATGGCGTCAATGACTCATCAGATCAATGTCATGACAGAGAAGCTGGGTAGTGGTCAGGGCAAGCAACAGCAACATCAATCTATTTTGGCCATTACTGAAGCTCACAAGGCATCCCTTACAGAAGAGGCATCTATTGAGCAGTTGAATGCACTTAACAATTTCAATAATTATCAAGGGCAGCAGTAGATGTATAATGTTCCCCCATACTATCAGATGAGCAATAACAGAAATTTCCAGCAAGCTCCACAAAGTCATGTTCATCATCAGAGCTTGGTTGAAAAGAAACCATCATTGGAGGACAAAATGGATGCAATGATGAATATGCAGGCACAATTCTTCAAACAGCTAACTAATAGGATTGATCAAAATGACAATAGAGTTTCTGGGTTAAAAATTCAGATGGAAAATGTCAATGCCACAGTGAAGAACCTTGAAACTCAGATGGGACAGGTAGCCCAAGCAATCACTAGTCAGCAAAAAAGTTCGTTTCCCAGTGCCACTCAAGTACATCCTAAAGAGAATTGCCAGGCCATTTTTTGTAGTAAGGTGAATGAATTGATGGAAAACCCGCCCTTGCCTTCCAGCCCCTCTGTGCTAGTTGATGGAACCATCCAGTTTACAGGACCTATTGTGACTGAGCCTACTCAGATAGTGCTCACTAGTGGGGCAGAGAAAGATGATATGTTTGAAAGCATTACTACTCACGACAACAAGTATATTGAACCGTCTCAGCTATCCTTCCCACAGAGGTTTGAAGATTATGTGAATGTGCAGCCGGCAGAGGAAGGTGGTGCTAATCTACAAAAACAACTCCCTCAGAAACTTATTGATCTGGGAAGCTTCACCATTCCATGCCAAATTGGTTCCAGATTCTTTGATAAGGCATTATGTGATTTGGGGGCAAGCATTAATCTGATGCCAATGGCAGTATATAAAGAATTGGGGTTGTCTGAATTAAAGTCTACTACTCTTTCCCTGCAGCTAGCTGATAGATCATTCAAATACCCACAGGGTGTTGTAGAAGACGTTTTAGTAAAGGTGGATGAGTTAATATTTCCAGTTGACTTTGTGGTGCTTGACATGGATGATTATGGGGAGTTTCCACTGATTCTTGGGAGGTCATTTCTATCTACAAGCCATGCACTTATTGATGTTGTCAGAGGAGAGCTTATTTTGCGAGCACATGAAGATAGAGTGGTCTTTTCTATATATCACTCTTTGAAGTCTCCTCCTGAAGCGCAAGTTGGATCTAAAATAGAGCTGCAAAAGCCCAGACCTCTTGATATTAAAGTTGAAGATGTTGTTTCTACTAAAGGGGAAGTAATCAAAGCATGCCAAAAGCGTTGCTACACCATTGCTGAGCTACTTGATGCACAACCACTTCTGAAGAGGCAGTCACATGAACAATTACTGAAACATATGCAGCCACCTGACACAGAAAGCAAGAGTTGCCAAAAACCAAAGTGTTTGTGAAGATCAACAAATTAGGTTTTGGTTAACCCGTATCCACGTCGAACTAACGACGTTAAACATAGCGTTGAGTGGGAGGCAACCCACTAGTTTTTATTTTTGTTTATTTCCTTTTATTTTTGTTTTAGTTTAATTTAATTTCTTAGGTATGTATGCATATTCAAAAAAATAATGCATGTCGTTTAGTTAATTTTTCTTTAATGCCCATCTTCTTTTTGTTCCAACCAGGTTTACGAGTATATGCGCGGATGCCTGTGCTTACGCCAATCCTCCATGTGTGAGTGAAAGTGAAAGTGTGCTCTTGAGGACAAGGCACAATTTAAGGTTGGGGGTGCGTATTGACGAACTTCTTCTTCAATTTTAGGTTCATTTTTTCTCATTTTGCCTTTATTTTATATATCGTGTACTACATGTTTTTGTTCCTTCTCTAAACTGCATGTATTCATGGGCATATCACATATATAAATATTATTGCAATCATTTCATGAAATTTAGATATTAGGATTATTTATTTAAAGTTAAATAATGAGCATATAGTGCATATAGGTGTCATTTAGGCTCGATTCATACCAAATTTTGAAAAAAATTTCACTAAGTAACCTATGACATTTGAAGTTCCTCTAGTGGGATGAGACAAAGAACTAGGGTATATTCTAACAGTTTGTGTGCTTAGTTTGTCTAAAATTTGACCTTGACAGATCTCTGTAATCTTAGGTGGATTGAGACTCCGAAGCTAAGGAAAGTGAGGGGTGGAAACCAAACTACAAATAGAGTGAATTTCCCACAGAATCTTAAAATAATCAAATTTGTCTTGAACACTGCTTAGGAATGACTATAGGAGGGAAATGAAGTAGGCCATCATTGTCTGAGTCATAGCCTAAAGGCCGGTCCCAGCAATTTTAATCCTTTGTAACCAATTTTGAGCCTTATAGCCTATTTTCTTATTATGAACCTAAACATTATATATGTAAACACTCTATCCTTTTGTGAATATCTTAGTTGGACCTATTTGTGTGCACTCATGGTTTTAATACTGCCTATTTTGATGATGTGAAAGAAGGGGGAGATGCTAACATTGAAATACATATGTTTTCCGTTTCTGTTTCAACTTTTATTTTGTTTTTTTTTTAAGAAAAAAAAAGAAAAAAAAAGGAAAAGAAGAAAAAAAGTTATATTTATGTCGTTAGTATTTTAGTATTGTCAATGATAGCTGCACTTTCTACTTTTGTATAAGTGTACATGTGGGTACAATTTGGAGTGCACGGGATAAAATAAGTTTGGGGGAGTTATGAAGACAGTTGTGAGCATGAACGAGAAATACAAAAGCTTGAAAAGAAAGGTTCAAGCTATATTAAAAAAATCAAACAAAATAGGTTGTTATTATTGCTATGAGTATACATTTGAGTCATATTTTTTAAAAAAAAATCCTATTACACTTGTACCTTGAGCCAGAGCACGTTACAACCTAAAAGAAAGACCACTGACCCTGACTATAATCTGACTTAAGTAGAAGATAGATAGAGCAGAGAATTGAGAGGGTCTGTGTACTTAGGTATTAGGAAATGATTTCTGTGAGTGGGATGACAACTGCAAATCACCTAATAAAGTCTAAGAGGATTGAGATACTAACAGATGAGGGGGTGAAGTTAAGGAAGAATGGATGATGAACTAAAAATCTAGACAACCTGAATGACCCTAGGGACTTGTCAATGAGTCATAAACTAAAGGAATGGAAAATTGAGGTTACAACGATGAGTAAAAATGAATTTACTTCTATATGGTATGATGTGTCAGTTTAGATTAGAGTCATTGTTCGGGGACGAACAATAGTCTAAGTTTGGGGGTATTTGTTAGTTGCATAGCATACTAACTATACTATAGGTATTTTATGTATAATATGCATTAGTGTAATAGAAAATTTAGTGTATTTGCTTATATTTAGTTAAATATGCAATTAGAGCATTGTTGCATCATTAGTTGCATATTAGCATGATTTAATGTTATTTCTAGCATTTTTATATGAATATAATGTTCGAGAAAGGTTTTCAATGTTTGTGCAGGTTTAGAATGAACTGGAATAGGAATAGGAGCACGCGAGGAGTTGAAAATGGCCAAAAATGAGGAAAAGTCACTAATAACCGCAGTCGGCGTAACACCTCGCTGTGGACCGCGGTCGATAATCCAGTGACCGCGGTCACCAGTGTGTATTAACTGAAGATCAGGCACAAACCATGGTCGGTCATTTATGGACCACGGTCACTCGAGATTTCACATATTCGGGTTTTTTTTATCGTACTGTGGACCGCGGTCAGTACTTATGGACCGCGGTCAGCAAACGTGTTTTATTATTTTAGGGTTTTCTTTAGTGAAAAACTATAAATAGGTCATTGTAGTAGGGTTTCAGGAGGATGATTTGTTTTGAGAACGAAAATTTTCCAAAGAAAAAAACGGCTGACAGAGGAGAATAGCGAGAAGATGGAGAAGAATTGAAGATCAAGGTCCAAGATTTGAGTATGTTTATTTATGATCTAAATTCTTTGATGTGTGAACTCTTAATCATGTCAGGCTAAGTTTATTTTAAGTCTAGGATGTAAATCTGGATTGTAGAATCCTGATATTTTTATTTTGATTAATCTATTTCTGAGGTTTTGTTTTATAATTTGGATTCTTAATACTTTCTTTTTACTGGCCATAGAAGGAATGATTATAGAATGTTAATCTAAATTGAGAGAGAGGATTAATACTCTGAAAATCAAATTATAGACTTAGATCAATCAATTGACTAGGAGGTTGTTGATTGCCTAAGAGGTTGCACGTTATAATTGTGTTTAATGCATTAGACTATTTGTTGTACGTCTTTGGAGAGGGTATTAGTGATTAGACTAATAGGTGTTAAGGTACTTCAGGAGAAGGTTTTGATGACTAGTGCTAGAATCTACAGAACAAAGGAATTTGATTAATAGAAATAGGAATTGAAGGTGATCACAAGAAAGTTTACTATCCTAGATAATTTAATTTAAAGAGTTTTCAATAATTTACTTTTCAGTTTTATATTTAACTGTTTTGAGGAGTTTAATTCTAATTCTTAATCAATCGAATTTGTAGCTTTAATAAAGTTTAAATTGATAGTAAATTGGACTTTTAGATAGTTGATATTTATACGTTCCCTGAGGACGATATCCGGTCTCACCGGTTATTACTTTTGCGATCCCATACACTTGCGGGGTCATCAACACCACATAATTGATTCTGTACACCACAAATTTGGGACGTCCCACCAAGTATTTGGAAATCCATGAAAGTTGATTCCATGCATCAAACTAGTGATCATGTGCTCCATGCCCCACCTAAGCAAAAATCGGTCCACCCATGCACATGTGTGTGTGCACACATGTGAATTGATTCAATTAGGAAGGTTTGAAATCTGATTTGATGCTCATAAAACCCTAGGCATCCCACACTCACAAAGGAGAATCAAAAATGGAAACTTTACTCTCCCATTTTGGTGCCTAGATTGTGTGATTCTCACACATGGGATGCCACCCATGCTCATGACCAAATTAGAAGATTTTCTAGGGGATTAGATTTAAATATCAGCATGTGATTGAGTGTCCCTCATGCTTTGATATCATACGCTCACTAGCTGGACGTCCAAAGGAAAGAGAAGAAAACATGCCTTTTGCCTAAATGTGATGAGGAAGCAAAGGAATCAAAGGGAAAAGATATGAGAGAATATTCACTCTCTCTATGGGACATCCAAGATCATTTTAGAAGGGTTCTAGAAGAATTTAAATCTCTAAAATTGAATTAGAAACAAAGACTAGCAAGATCACTAGTGGTCCCACAAAAGAGGTATGCACACATGCCAAAATATGCACACATGCCAAAATATGCACACTTACCATGTCCTACCTTCAGTGTTTGGAAACTTGCCCAAACAATGAGAGCTACCATAGCTGCCCAAAGAGCTGCCCATGGACGTCCCTTAGTGTGTTTGAAAACTATAAATACCCCCTTGTAGTGCTCACAAATCATTCATTCCAAGAGCAAGTGAAAATGCCACTAATGTGCTCTCTTCTTCTTCTTCTTTCTTTTCTTCTTCTTGACATCTAATTTTGTGCCTAAGGAAAGGCTTTTAGTTTCAGAGTTTCAGTGATCATTTGATAGTGATTTTGTGGAGGTTTGAAGCGACAAAAAGGGTGGGGGGGGGATACGCTGCTGGATTTTTGGAAACATTTAAGCTAAGGTGGACTCTTAAACTCTTTTCCATATTCAAGCCATTAGCATGCTCATTCTTGATGATTTGTTGTTGAAGTTTCTTTTATGTCTCATTTCAGTTTTCATTTATCATTCATGAACATTTTAGATCTGATTATCTACCTAGTATCATGCATTAGTAATGTCATTCATGTTAGTATCATGTTTAGGTTTTTTTTCCTTTCTATATGTTTGATGCATGATTATGTATGATGGATGCAATGTTTTTGTTTTTATTTTTCATTTTAATGCAATATTTTGATATTTTATTTATGTTTCACGATTATGAGATTAAAATATTAGATTATGGTAATTTTAACCACGTACCGTCATAGTTGTTTAAGTAATACTATGGGTGTTCTTCTCTTATGATTTGTTCATAAGGTTTATGACCTAAGTGCTTGGTTGGTAGGTAAGAGTCCCTAAGTTCCAAGGTCCAATGAATTTGGCTAATGCCATATTTCACTCTAAGGAGGCACTTAGTGAAGAACATCAAGGATTGAGAAACTCTTTTGGTCTAAGACACAACTTCACACAAATTGATGATTGATATGCCTAATTTGTGCTAGTGTTTGAATTATGGATGTGTTAATGTTTTTGAATATGAAAATAGTTGTTTAAGATCCACTGAGCTTTTAGATCACCCTTCCTTTAACATTTTTCAGGGATTTGATCTTATAAAGAGGGATGTGGAACGTCTACCTTTTAGGGTTCTTTATTTTTCCATGTAGGGCATGTTGCCCAAATCTTAAGAATTTCCTTTGTGTTTTCTTTATTTAAAAGTGTGAACTTCTTTTATGATTTAATAAAGATTTGGAATTCCTTTTATCTCTAATAATGTATCCTTGCTTAGTTTTTATGGCATAGGATATTAGGAATAGAAAGTAAAGTGCGTGTCACTTGTAAAGTAACATGGGCCCAACTCTCCAAATGGTTAAGTCCACTGTCAAAGAATGGTGGTTATGTCCAATACTCAAAGAATGTAGGGGTTGGGGTGTTACATGGCCACCCTAAGAATGTGCAAGTCACATAGGTGGAACACCATGATCATGTGTACCCTCACCCTACCCAACCTCAATGAGATGTTTCCTCTATTTGAATCCATGAAGAATGATCCCATATGCCATGCAAATAATCAAGTATACCACTGTAACACCCCAACCCCCGTATCTTTAAGCATTGGACACCACCACCATTCTCTTGACGGTGGGCTAAACCAAACGGCGGGCCGGGCCGGGCCGGTGTTACTTTACAAGTGACACACACTTGACTTTCTTTCAATTTTACTTATTTCATGCCTTGATTATATTTAACAGAACATAATTTAAATTTAAGAATTTAATAAGGCAATAATAAAGAAATAACTGAAATTCATAACTCAATTAATTAAATAAAATTGAGTACATAATTTGACTTTGAAGAAAAATTTTTAAAGTGAAAGATTCAAAACTTGGGCAACATGCCCTTACATAGAAATTAAAAACTTTTTAAATAAAAGAACCTAACTAATTTTCATGGTCTTCATGTAAATCAATTACATGAAAAATAGAAGGAAGGGGTGAGCACATAGCCCAGTGGATCTTTCTAAACATCTAACTCATTATTTCAATTCAAACAAACCAAGCGTATAAAACACTTTTGTTCATTAGGCGATTCAAACAAATTTCTTATTTATAGTTGACATTCGGATCGAAAGAGTTTAATCTCTGTGTTCCACATTGTAGGGAGAGAGAATGACAAACCAAAACTCAAACCCCAATATCTATGAAGTGGGATCACTCTTGGAAACTCAGTTCAAAATCGTCAATGGTAAATTGGCGAGCCGGGTCAGGGGGTAGAACACACACAATGACACTATGCAGTCCATCATCGCGCCAGTACATAGATTGAATCATTATTTAATCTTTTCTTAGTGGTAAAACACACAATATCGGATTAAACCATCAATGCAACATATACAAAACATGAATCATTAAATATTTATTCATGGCACAATTCATGTATAACATGCATCAATATTCTTAATT
>JAJIYU010003019.1:0-28165 GCA_030144865.1 Tinospora cordifolia | reverse complement strand
TTCAGATAATAATTTATAAATTACACACTATTATTTACATAATGTTTGATTTATTTTTAATAAATACATTTTATTTAATTATATGAATTTTTTTATGTACATATTCTTATAGTATTAACATTTATTATGTTAACACATACCTTATTCATTCACATATAGCCAATATATATATTTATACTTTATTTTCATTTATTTCTTAAGCAATTCCTTAAATTTTATAATTAATTCTACTAAACCTTAATTTTCATTTAATTATCAAATTAAAGTCTTATTTGCTTAAATTTTTACTATATTTTTAATATATTTTATTTTTCATGTGCCAACCCAAAATTTACATCCAGAATCTTTGAAATTCATTTATTTAAATTATTTGACAAAATTCCGCGGTATTACATTTGTCGTAATAGTTTCCTCAACTTTTCATTTTGTTTGTGCTATCATGACTCTAGATTTATGTCTCTAAGTTTTTGATTTGTTCAGTGGCTTATCAACTTATTTTTCTAAGTTTTATTTAAGAAGGCCCTCTAGTGTTGTTCAGTGCAAGATTTTGGTCTCATAATCAAAATGCACGTGATATTTATATTCTCATGAATTTAAATAAGTATAACATGCATTCAATCAATCATTCAAACATTCAGTCATGCAAGTTCATGTTAGCATAACAAAATTTCGAGTTTCCATCTATGCCTCCAAGCTCGAGCGTTCCATACCACCCTTGCCCATTGATATAGACTTCTACTCAGAGATCTCACTATACCCAACCAATTTTGCAAATGTCTCGACAAGTAAGGTTTTTTAAGCCCCTCTAAACTTGACCATCCCATACTAGCCAAGTAGAGGAAAACAAATTCTTCCAAAGTTATCGCTCATTCGATTTACATGGTCTGTCATTCTCCAAGTCTAGAATTTCTCCAAACCTTCGAATTCCTATGCGTTTTGTACCACATTGAAAGCAGAGATACAAGATCCTCTCGATCTTGTGCCCTGACCAATCAAGTGTTCTGCTTTCACACATTTTCATTCTCTAACCTATGTCTTAAAAGTATTCATTTATAATCCATTGTGCCTCTCTTGGTGTAACAACTTGTAATTTTTATTGCACGTGGACATTGTGTATACGTTTGTTGTACTATACACGTACATATAAGTATAAATAATGTCACGTGGAATAAAAAATATAATTTATAAAGAGATTAGAAAGAAAGAAATAAATAAATTTGAGTAATTTAAAATAATAATAATAATAATAATAATAATAATAATAATAATATGAAAATGGAATTATAAATAATTAGTATATATATATAGGTGGTGTGCGATGAGTTAGAAAAAATTACAAAATCAATAATAAAGGAATATGTGGTTTGAAGGAAATGGCAAACAAAAGATGATATTATGGAATGGATGTTAATTAATGAAATGAGATGAAGGAAGTGCTTATTTAGCTTATTTATTATTAGTGGGGTAGTGGGAGCTTCACATTTCTTCTTCTCCCATTTCTTCATTTACAAAACATAACACCCAAAAAAGGAAGAGAGACCAAATGCTGACAGGAAACAAAAAAGGGAAAATTTGATTTTTTAACGGATTTGGTGCATAAGTAAGTTATTGCTCCTTATTTTCTTACAAAAATGCTAAGTAAGCCACATACTATAATCCTAGGGGTGTAATTTTTACTATTGGAGGTGTTTTATAGTAGTGCCCCAAAAGAGGGTGTTACCCGACAGTGCGTAAAAGTAAATAAAAATTATACTAATACACTCCTGGTGATATGTAAATTTTAGATATGTGGTTAGTTTATGTTTGTTTATTCTATAGATTCTAATATAAATACTCAAAGTTTAATAACTTTAAGGGAGGCTTTTGGGTATGCCAAACCTTAATAAACCTTTTATTGGATTCCATAGAAATATAGAGAACAAAAATCTGTATCCATCGACATCAAATTCATGAGTTTTGGATATCAATTAGAATGTTGGTGCGTGACTGACCAATTGAGTTATTTATCAAAATTTAAAAAATTAGTAAAAATATAATTAGAAAGCCTATTTGTGATATTTTTTGCTACAAAAATATTTTATATGAACAGAAAAATAATCTTAAAGATTATTGAGCATATTCGGTTAATGCGCACCAATACGTGAGATTAAATGCATATATTGGATTAAATATGAGCTATAAATGCGTTGAAAATAATTAATAAAGTAAATTTAAATGAGTTGAATTTGATTTGATGCAGATAAATTGATTTTTGGTGATGGGATTATATTGGTGCTATGGAGATAAATTGTTATTGGATATTAGAAATTAGTTGGACATTAATTTTAGTGAATAATCTTTATTTGTAGTATTATATGTGGCATTGGTAGTATATTAAAAATTCTAATTTTATTTAAATAGAATGATATATTGGATTTCATACTTATTTGAATTTCATGAAATGATTTTGATGCATTGTAGCATGTAAATTACATACTTAAATAGGTCATTGGCATGACAACATTTCTACTGGTCATAGTCTCAGGGAACAAACTCACGCGACTAGCAGTTCTTGTAATCTTGTTGGTGCATTCTTGATATGAGATGAATGAGATAGAAATTGATAAATAATTAGATAATTAGATGCAAATACACTCCTCATTTGCGTGGTGAGGAAGAGATTCACTCTGTTATCTAAAAGGAGGGAGATGGTTCATATTTTTTTAAAAAATTGCACATTATTGAAATTGAATAAATGTTCACACATTAAATTATTCATTATGTTATTTTTATTTCATTTGCAAGTGATTTGAAATTTGCTTTTCCTTGCATGTTTTCATGCATATGATGAGTATATAACACCATAAGTTAGATTATTCACTGAGCTTGTTGTTTGTTCACTTTGCTCTCAATCATTTTGTCTAGGTTTTAACAGGAAAGGTAAAAGGAAGATGTTGTAATGTTAGTACTAGTTTCTTTTGGAGTTAATAGTATGCGATAATTGTAATAATTAGTGAGGACACTGTATTTGGAAATGAATATAGACTTGTTCCATCTGAATGTATTGTCATAATAAATTACATATATTATGTGAATAGATGGTTAACTTGATGAATGAATATTTATTTTTATATTGATTGGAATTATCAGGTGATTTAGAATTTGGTAACATGTTATATTTTGGAGGAGACTCTGTCAAAAATTTTTCAGGAAATTGGTGATTTGGTTAGGATGGGTTATAGGGTTTTTGACATGTCCATACTTTGATATGTTTGAGAATTTTGTACCGGTCGTGATGTCACCTGAGAAGGAGTCGCAACAATAGTGGAACAATGTAGTAAAAGGGCCCACCATGCCGATATTATCCTCACTTTAACCACCTCATCACAGAGGTATGAGGTTTTTCAAAAGGTGTCGGTACAAAGAAAACACCTCCCCGCCCTTATTAGCCTAAGACCTCTCCAATACATAGGTGATGTGAGATATTACAATCTACCCGACTCAAGGTAGTCTTGTCCTCAAGACTCATATATCTAGTACCCCCGGAGTGGCTCTGATACCAACAAGATAGTAGCGAGGCCCACCATACTGATATTGTCTCCACTTTAACCACCTTATCACAGAGGTATAGGATTTTCAAAAGGCCTAGGTATAATGAACACACCTCCTTGCACTTATTAGCCCAAGACCTTTATAGTACATAGGCAATGTGGGATATTACACTTGGCTATACCCAAGTCTCTATCCACAGTATCTTTTCTAAACCTAAGGTCTTAATTCTTGGTTGAAAAATTTAACCGTCATCTAACTTCGATACCACCTTTAGTACTATCTTTATAGTCTAGTATGTTCCTTTGCCCTTAAGTACCACTTCCTAGTTTTCTTATAGAAAATAAGTGTGTTCTTCAACTCTGACTACTTGTATGAGCTAGTATGACAACCTCCAGTCAGGTGGCGAGACCAAAGTCTGCTTAGTAATCAACCTTCTTGAACGGAATAACCGATCTCCCTTTCAATATTTAGCTTTACTCAGGACAAGGCTTACCAACTATCGGCCAGCTCATAATCTTTGTATCTAAGTAAAACGTTTGAAAACATATATCTCTTTTGAAAAACAACCTTTGTACTTCAAAATGATTTCAATTTCAAAAGTTGGGAGGTAGGGCATTTTAAATCAATTCAAAGTAAGCTTCTTATTGGGTGAGCTACATCATAAGCCCTCAACTCTTCTTATAAGTTAACTCTGTTTAAATCTACCCAAGACATCTATATCCTAGGCTCTAGTACCACCTCTGGTATTAGAGTAATCATCTTTTTCCTAATGAGCTACAACCTTAGCTCTGATAGGACCTAGGACCTTTGAAAGGCTTCGTCTCCTACTCGTGGCCTGAGTTTGACCCATTTCGGTTTGAAGGGTACAATTTTCGCATTGCCCTCAAGTATTTCAAAGATAGGTAGGTAGGCCACCCAAGAGGTGGGTGATGCCACATTAATTATTATTATTTTTTTTTTGTTTTGGCCCCAACTCTATGAGACAATTACTTGTACAAATTTTATAAGACATACTTGGAAATCATTTGATAAAATAAAATCAATTTCATTCATCAATTAAAAAATTTAAAGGATACATAGTCTTTGTGTTTATTAGAATAATATTAATTTCAAATAACAAAATTTGGGCCAACATGCCCTACAATTCAATTAAAACTTAGAAATAATCTAAGTGTTTTCCATAAAGCCTTGATGTATTGATTTCTTAAAAGAGTGAAAAGGAAGGGCGAGCTTACACGCCCAATGGATCATTCTAAATATTTAACTCATTATGTCAAAGCAAATAGAACATGCATAAAAAACACTTTAAGAGATTATATGATTCAAATAGTGGTTTATTATCAGTTGACATTAAGACTGAAAGGTTACACCTCAGTATTCTATATTTAGGGGATGAGGTCAAATTAGGACCTTCACTTTTATCATTGATAAAGAGGGGTTAAATTCAAACCCTCACTTCACATCCCAAAAATATTAGTTGGAACACTCATGCAAAAAATTCATCCCCATGCCAGTATGTGGTTAAAATCTTTGTTTAATCTTTCATTAATGCTAGACAGTAATATGATAAAATCAAGAAAACTAATAAATAACATGTATTCATGGTAGGCATGTCGTAACATAGATCATATCATCACAAAGTTTGTATCATTAGTTATAAAACCCTAAATAATGCATTTATAATCATGGCATGTGTAATCATGGCTTTATGATCATGACACGTATAATCATGACACATTTTCAAACTAAGAAAAGATCCATGCACATCATATCTAAATTAAAATAAAAAGTAAAGATCTAGAAATCAATTCTATCGCAAATAACTTAGCTCTCGTTGAAGCTTTGGTTGAATCTCCTTTAGATCTCCCCAACTGCTAGCACAAAATTTGTGTAGCACTTTGTTAATAATTGCTATTTAGAACAACTAAGAAAGAAAAGAGATGCTAAGAGGAAGGTAGAGAGAGCAAGAAGGAACTTGTTCAGTGTAATATCTGAAATTCGAGTAAAAAAATTACTGTTAAAAAATACGGTATTGTAGCATATGTATTGTAGCACGTACTGTTTTGTCGACAGACAAAATAACTTTCGGCGGTTACTGTACCTACAATAACGAACACTGTAACTATAATAATGCACTATTTACTACTGTGCATTTTCGTCGTTTTGTGCCAAAAAAATCTATATAAACCCCCCCTCATTCTAAAAATTCATTCCAACAAGAAAAAAAGAATTTCTTTGCTTACTCTCTTTTCTACTCTTATTCTTCGATTGTTCTAGACAACAAATATAGTAGTAGGAAGGAAAAAACCTCAATTTCTACATAGCAGTAGTAAAGATCTACTTCTGGGCACCTCTTTTGGAGCAATCGGAAAAGGTATCTTACTCGTGATCAACGATTAGGTTACGGTTCTACTAATCAAAGCAGGTATAATAACTCTACCTAAGTTTCTATTCAAGATTGGAGATGTCGTTATTTATTTCAGTACGTATTACTGTTCACATATACGTCGATTACTGTTCACAAGTACGTCACTGTTCATGGGTACTATTCACTATTACTATTTAGCACTGTTCATAGATACATACTATTCATATATACGATACTGTATATATGTACTATTCATGGACAGTTATTAAATCACATTTCAAAACGTAGATCCTAAAGACTGATAGTCGAAGACTCAAAACAAGTGGGAGTAATACCGCAAAGGTTCAAAAGAGTCTACGATTGAGGTGGAAGTGATTACCTTACTCCTTAGTGTTATTTGAATTTTAATGCTGAATATGTGATGTTTACATTGTTTGAATGCCTAGAAGCATGCTAAGATGTTGATCTAATGATTTGTGAATGACATGAATATATGAATGCTAGATTAACATAAGTTATATATATCCATGTTTGGTGTTTACATGCTTTTATACTTCTATGAAATGATTGTTGCCGTATTTATACTTTAGAAAATGATCAACATGATTACGTTATTGTACAATGATGCCTTATACATAATGAAATGTTTGTTGATACACAAGCGAAAATAAATTTAGAGTTGAACCACGTACCGTCGTAGTGGTCCATGGAGGATCACTGTGGGTGTTCTTACGATAAAGAACAATGGGTTTACCCCTAGTTCCCAATGATAAAACTATGGGTGTAACCCTAGTCCTTTGTTGATGGAGCGATGAGTGTGACCCTAGTTCTCGGGTTGGGTGATAGGTGTGCCCCTATCCCATTGGAATCTGGCATATAATGCAGTTTCCTTGTCTTTTCTGATATTATGAGAGAACACCCGTGTTTGATTTAAATAATGCTATTAATGTATTGTGTATGATCTATTGGGCTCTTGAGCTCACCTCACTCGCTCTTTTTCAGGTAACTATTGAAGACGATGCTTCTAGCAAATGTAAATCAGTAGTAGTGTGCCTCATAGTATGAGGATATTAGAGAATGAACTTTATTTGTTATTTTCAATTGTAGGGTATGTGACCCGCCATATTTAATTTTATCAGATGTCGGTCATTAGGCTAGATAGTTGTCTTTTCAAAAGTTGGCTATGGAGCCTACAAAATTGTTCATAACTCTGATCATAAATTAATGTCTTTCAGTTATTGTGTGATCCCAAGATTATTGCTATTTTGTTTTGAAGCAAGTGTATTTATACTTTATTTTGTACTTTGAGACATGATCTAGTGCAACTAACATATGTGATAGATGATGTAAAGAAAAAATAATATCCCTAGTTCTTGGATAGAAAGTAGGAGTGAATACACACAAGGGTAATGACGTCTCAAGCTAAGAGACAATCACATCGCCAATGACGTATGTGACAAATTCAGGAGCTGGGGTGTTACATTTAGTTCTTACTGGGATGAAGAGAATGAGAGCCCACGCAGGGTTTATATAGAGTTCAAATGGGTGGAATTTGACAAGTTTGGGGTATTTCTAGTGTAGGAAGCCTGCTAATTTTTCAATTTGGCGCACATGAATTAGTAACTTAGGGTTTTGGGACTTTTCAATTCGTCTTGAGCAACTTTTGCTTGTATTATTTTAGAAAATCGTCATTTTACCACAATAATCTCATCCAAGTACCGTGGTAATGGTGCGAATCACTTTCTAATTCGCTTTTCGGTGCAAAAGAACAAATTTTTCTTGGCTTGCCGTGGCACTACCGCATTAGTCACTTTGACTACCATGGTAATCCTGCTACAAGTATATCATATATTTATGTATATATGTTTGTTTGTTCTTCCTATTTTGTCTACTCTCTCACAAGTTGAAATATACATCATTTGTTCCAAAAATTCCATAAAATTCTCATGGTCAATTATTTCTAAAATTATTGAACATTTGTACAATTTTTTGGGATATTACATTTCTATTTTCGATTTGGGAATTTGACTGTACGAGAGAGAAGTGTGGAAGGTATAATTTTTCTATCACTCTTTTCATTATTATCATTTTTTTTCAAAAGTTAATTATGTACATTACAACTAGAAAGCCTATTTATTATAAAAATTATGGTTTTATGATGTTGACATAGCAAATTGTTAAAATAAGCATGATTATAGTGCTTTGTCAAGGTTGCATTCATGTAAATATAAAATAGGGTAGTTGATAATTTTTCATATGAAAATAAATAAACAATATTTTTTAAATTAATTAAGATGCTATAATAGGTATAAATATGATTTAAAGTAATTTTTTAAAATTATTTGGTGTAAAAAAATAATTTTTTACATATAAGTTACCTAATTGTCGGGGCCCCTTCCTTAGGCCGAAGGGCGGTCTCACTGACAAAGTAACCCAACAAACCCACTTATCAAGTCAAGTTTGCCCAATTACTATTAAGCCTTTCTAATTGCAACAACATGTGTTATCAAAATAACTTAGGGATTTATTTTGAGATGTGCAAAAGAAAACTAACATTACAGAGAGAGTTATCATTTAAACATTATATAATGTCTTGTTTCAAAATATACAGTCGACCTTTATTTACATATACAGAAGTGACCAACCTCTAACAAAAATACCAAGAAAGGAAAAGGAACCGCCAAGGGATTAGGCTATCACCACGCTTTTCCCTTTGTCAGTCACCGAAGAATCTGTAACACCGTAGAATTTTTGAATGCGTACACGTTGCGAGTAAATATAAAATAAAATATTATTTTTTAAAAATTGAGAATATAAAAATAAATTAAAAAAGAAAAGAAATAAATGAATAAAAATCATGTTTTATTTAAACAAAGATATAGACTATGGTTTGAAAGAAATAAACAAGTTAAAATGTTAGTTGATGAAATTTTTGGTAGAAAAAAAATCAAAGAATGGTTTGCAAAATAATATCAAAAAAAAATTGAAATAACGAAAGTTTGCTTATTTGATTGAAGAAAAAAATAAATATAAAAATAAAATTAGATATCATTAAATTAAAAATCAAATACTGGTTTGGAAGACAATAATCGTATGTTGAGTGATTGGAAAAAATGAGTTGACTGAAAATCTACATATATCTAGATTATTTGATTAAAAAAATTAATAACATCTGAAATTCTTATTATTTGATTCAAAAAATTAATAACATCTGAAATTTCTAAGTTTTAGGAAAAAAAGCTTAGAAACTTGGGGAAGCTTCACGAACTGAAACTCGAGAGAAATAAGGATTTCTTTTTGGTGATTTGGGGGCTTTAATTTCTGGTTTTGGTGAGAGACGATCGAACAAAAAGGATTGAAACAAGAAAAGAATGAAATTTTAGAAACCATGATTTATGGCATTGTGATTTTGGGTATGATGAACAAGAAAGACAAGAGGAATGGTGATTTGGTTTTGGGCGAACAAGATTTGAAAAATTTTAGATCTGAAATCTTGGGCTGCTGGTGCGTTTTCTTTTGATGAAGGAGATGAACTGCAAATCTGGTGTGTTGATTTGTGAAAAACGTTGCTGATTGTGTGTGTTCTGGCTGTGAAGACGTGAAGAACAAAGAGATGAGGAGTTGCTGTGTGTTGTTGCAACTGGCTGTGAAGGAGAGGAATGAAGAACAAAGGAAAACAGAGGAACGAAAAAAGAAGAAGAAATTTGGACGGTGATTTGAGCTGTTGGTTTTGTTTTGGTGAACATCACGAATGAAAGGAAAATAATTTCAGATTTGGGGATTTTTGGGTTGTTGTTACTAGCCGTGCTGTTTATTTGACGAACGAACAAGAAAAATTTAATTTTGTTGGGCATGAATCCGTGAAGAAGGAGATGAATAGTGCATGGTCTCAATTCAAATATGATTTTGGCATATCAGCTGGTGCGTTTTGATGAAGATGATGAACAAAGAATGAAAATTGAATTAAACATCTGTAGATTCGTTTTGTGTGCGTCTGATGCGCGAAGAAGCAACTACTGTTGTTGCTATTGCTCACGCAATGAAGACGACGACGAACGATGTTTAGTTGCGAATACGAATCAGAGAGATATATTTTTGAATTTTTAATTTTTAGATAGTATGAAATCAATTATTTTTTCATAAATGCAAAAAAAAAGAAATTAGAAATTTGAAACCTTATTTAATATTTTTAGAACTAATTTAATTATACTTATGGATTTTGAATGTGAAGGGATGTTGAAAAAAATATCGGAAGTTTAGGAAATTTAGAGTTTTGAAGACTAGAAATTTAATTTTATTTAGAAGCTAGATGCAAATAGTAAATATTAGAATTTTTTATTCAAATAAAAATTAATTAAATCATTTAAAAAAAGTCTTAAGATGATATAATTTTATTTTGGAACTTAGAATTTAAGAAATCTATAATTTAGATTTAATATCTGAAGATGACTAATATATTTTAAAAGAGTAACTTAGAGATTTTTATGTGATAAATTAGTAATTAGGAGCTTCGTTCAAATTTAGGTATAAAAAATTTATTTTAAGTAGAATGAGATTTATTAAACATCAGCGAATTATTTTGGAGCACAAATTTAAGTTTAGTGTTTTTAAATTATTAGTTCTAATCTAAATAAATTTATTTAGAAGTGAATAAATTGTAAAAGCTTGAGAATAAATCATTAGAATTTTTATTTTTAGATTGAAAGTTTAAAAATAGTAGGGGATTTCTAAAAGTATAAGCATAGAAGTGTCTTTGAATAAAATTTTGATAAATATTGAAGATCTAAAAATAAATTAAAATGAATTTTATTTCAGCTTTAGAAACCTTATTTTAATACAAACAAATTTAGTTGAAATTAATGTTTAGATGTTTAGACTTTATAATTAGTTTAAAAATTATTTAAGCTTAAGAATATTTTGAATGAGATTGAATGTGAACTAAGAAGTTAGAAATTTTTATTGATTGTTGAATTTTAGATTTTTAAATTTTAGAGTATCGAGTATCTCGAAGGAAAGTAAGGTAGCCTTGAAAGTCTGCAGAATCAGGTGAGAATGATTTCCTTGCTCACACATATTATATAGATTTAAGATTCGAAACATTTGTGTAATAGTTTTAGGATAATTAAAATTTTAATAGAAAATTTATTGAACTTGTTTGATGTGCTTGAATGATGGTGCTTGGGTGATGGTGTGATGAATGATGAACTCTTTCATTTCACCATAAATATTTCATGACATGCATAAACAGAAGGAATGCATTAGTTATTCATTTGAATACCATGTAGATTGCATTTTATAATATTTATTCTTTATTTGAACTACTATTAAATTGCATGCATAACTTTATAAATTTCTATGGTATGTGTGATGCTTTGGTATGATTGAACTTGTTTGTGAAACTAAAAATAAGACGATGAATTATTAAGAATCTACGTACTGGTGCAATTGACGAACCTGAAGCAAATTGAGGTGGCATCTCCTATATGTCACCGCTTGAGATCGACGAGCTATAAGGTGGATCGTAGGTATTCCAACCTTGAGTTGCCTGCGATAGCTAGAAGTCTTTGGAGATGGTATGAGCTATGGTAAGTACTTTCTCTTAGACTATGATACCATGATATGGAGACATGACTGATTTTACTTGAGACATTCTTTGATTAGACGAGATCACGGGGAATACTGAGAGTTATCTCAACACTCTTCAGATCTTAGACTTCGACCAAAACCAAATAAATGTTTGAAAGTATTTGTAATGTTTTTGGTTTTGATTTGTATAATGCGTGTGATGTGTAGGAATGATCCACTAAGCTTTCGAGCTCACTCCCATTTCATTTTTAGGAACCTATGGATGTAGCATGCAGTAGTCCATGTTTGAAGACTCTCACCTTTACTTGGAAACCTCATGGGGGAGGTTATTTGAGATATGATGATTTAGAGTTTCTGTTTTGTTTATTTTAATTGTAACAGAACTAAATGTATAATTTTCATTTGAATTTAATTTCATTGTTTTATATGCAATTACCTTGGTTTTGGATTTTAGATGATCAAGTCAGTATAAAATGATTTTTGATGATTTCATCTGCTGTAACATTTATTCTAATGATTTTACATGATTTGTTATATGAGTTTCCTACGAAATGATTTCAGATTTGAGTTTGTTTGATTTAACTGTGAAAATCTGGTAAATATAGTGAAAGTTAATTTGATCTTTTATCTTCTACTGAAATGTGTTTTCAGATATATTTCCTTGTGAATTGTCTATTAGGAAATTTGAATTTTAAGAAAAGGATTTTGACAAAAAATTTTAAGTAGCATTCTGATTCTCAATGGGTGACGACCCGCACATGAGACATCTCCACCAAGGGGGCACATTTTAGCACTAGACCCATAGCATGTGACGGGAGGTCTGATTGAGAGTTGGGGTGTTACATGAGCCTAAGTTTCAACATAGCTCAATGAGTAATATAACCAGCATGTTACCCATAGCTAGCATTCCAAGAACAGTGCATGTACGCATGAACAATACTGATGAAACAATGCTTGAAAACATGGCATAGAGTAAAAACATTTATAAATAATATAACAATTAAAGAAGAGTAGTTTAAATACATGCTAGTTAAAAATTTTATCTGGGTTAGGGTTTTCAAATCATCAAATCCAACCCTATAGTCATTACTTGAGCGATTCGTCAGTCAGGTGTATTACCTATTCAAGTGGGTTGTGAGCTAGGCATATTCTTTGACCCCACGCTCGGTTCTCAAGTGCCGTCATTCGAGCAGGTCGGATGTTAGGTGCATGGATCATATGCCCTAACCCCACACTTAGACCTTGAGTTTAGTCTTAATCACATCATGTACCCTGACCTCGTGAGCCTACGATCTCATTATCGATGTGCATCTATATATTTCAAAACCAATTCGATGTATTTCAATCACCTGAAACCATTAAACACATGTCATTTTACTCATGTTTTATGCAAGGAATATAAGTTAAAGTAAATCCTGAATTAAACTACTTACCTTGGGTCTTGTGTATCGATGTCTTGTCGACACTAGGCCTAATCCCACCATATATGCTTAAATCTGCATTATTTAAACCCAATTTTAGTTTCATTGAGAAATGTGGCTCAACTCTAGTTCTACTATCCCTAATTGGTCTCGATCAACTCAAAATTGACTTGGTCAAACTTGGTCATATGTTCAAACTTAGTCAAAATTGGTCAACACGATCAATTTTGGTCAAATTCGGTCAAGTTGGGTCAAAATTGGGTCAATTCGGCCAAAATCCCCAATTTCCCACACTTTGTCAAATTTCTAGCTTTTTGTTTTATATGTGCAACCAATTTTTTGATTTTTCTACAATCAATCCCTTTGTCAAATTTGTGCGAAAGTTTTCATATTTGATCTAAACCCCCTAAATATTCACCAAAATTTTAGATTGAGATTTTTTGGGCTTCATTTGATGTGGTTTTTAAGTGAGATATCAATAACTTTACATTATCAGATTTAATATGATAAACAACCACTATTCATGTAAATTGACCTACTTATCCAACTCAAATTAGGACAAAATTTGGTACACTTTTTTTTGGGATACCCAAAAAGGTTTCCATAAAATTTTAGCTCAAACTATCGAGGTTTGGTCAGTCAAATGATCCCCCAAAGTCTCCACTGCATAACAAATTTTCTATGTTCATATTTTTCTTTGATTTTCAAGTTTTTATTTCCTCTTATTAAACCACTAATTGATGCAGACCCATTAGTGTAATACCTTGTAATTTTGTACTTAATAAAATGAAACAATTCAATTTCATTTAAGTGAATTTGGGTGAAAAATGAAAATAAGTCTATTTCAACAATAAATTTAGTAGGTCCAAAACTCCATTTTAGTGAATCTTAGGACCTCAAAATGACCTGAAATGACATGAGATGACATGAACTGATCAACTAGACAACACATCCAAAAATTAGCTCAATTGGCCAAAAATTAGGGTTTCATTTGCCTAATACCCTTGTTAGTTACATAGCAAACTAACATTAGAATAGGTAAAATGATGCATTTTATAGGAAATAAGAGAAAATAGAAGTAAAGAATTGCATTATTAGCAATAGTTGTATATAGTTAAGGATTTACATTGTTTAATGATTTTTAAGCCTTGTTTTCTATAGTTTTGATATTCTTCTATAAGAAAATGATGTCTGGGAAAGGAATTGCATGTATCGCAGGATATAGGTTGAAGCATATAGAAGAATGCATCAGAAGAAGGCAAATAAGAGATGGAATCAAGAGCAAATACCAGTAGACCGCGGTCCAAGAACTGAAGACCGCAGTAATAACAAAAGAACAGAATTAGTTGATAATGCACTGGTGACCGTGGTCCATAAACTGGAGACCGCAGTCACCAGAATGTGATTTGCACAGTAATAACACATACGGCGGTGGACAGAACATGAGAATTTCTAGGTTTTGACATCAATTTCATGGACTAGGGTCACTGACCGCGGTCACTCGATTGTCTAGCGAAATTTTCATATTTTTTAGGTTTTTTAGTGTGGGACTATAAATAGAAAAGGAAAATTAGAGTCCGGAGGACCGAAGATCGAAGAAAAATCACTGTGACGACTATTAGGGCAATGAAAGACTAGGTTTTTATTGAGAATTGAAGATTGTTTAAGAGATTTGAGTATGTATTGCTTCTTTGAATTTAATTTGATGATTTCTTTTGAATTCATGTCTAGCTAATCAGTTTTATTGTCTGGGATGTAATGTTCAAAGCATAGTTTGTAATATCTAATTGTAGTTGCCGAGTTATAAATTCTATTCCTTGTTGTGTAGACTTAAAACCTTATGTCTACTGGCCATAGATGTATTGAACTTAATAATTTGGTCTATCTCGGGAGAGAAGCCTAAAGGGTGAAAATCACAATTAGGACTTAGACCGGTTGATTAATCGGGAGATTGTTGACCAATCTAGGGAGTTGCACAGAGATTGCTAGATAAAACACATAGCTTGTCGAGTGAACGCCTCGGAAGAGGGTTTGACAAAACAAATCTAGTGAGTGTCAAAATACCTTGGGAAAGGATTTCAACCATTGATGCTATAACTCATAAATTAGCTAATTCATAACTACAACGTAGATTTACAAACTAAGCAGCGACATTCACTATCCTAGACATGTTTATCTATTGAATTTTCAACTTTAACTATTATCTTTGTTAGATCAGTTTCTAGTATTGAAATTAATTCAACCAAATCCAATCTAGTCTTGATAAAACCGTGATCAATAGTAAATCTGGGATTATAAATCTTTAGCAACCCTTTCTTCCCTGAGGACGATACCCGGTCTTACCAGTTATTACTACTGCGATCCCGTACACTTGCGGGGTTGCTAACACGTTTTTGGATCCGTTGTCGGGGAATAAACGGTGTTAGTGTTTTTAAAACCAGTCGAATTTGGTTTGGTTTTAGTCAAGACGATATCTTATTTTATTATTACTTATTAACTGAATTATCTTATCATTACTAAAGAATACATTGAATACACTTGATCTGTTTGAGTTTTTGTGTTTCAGGCTTGTATGAGTAGACGTCCTAGTGACCACCACGATTCAGATTTGCTGAAAACAATAAGTTAGATTCGGTTGGAGGCTCAAGAACGTGCATAAAAAATGGCTGAAAGTGGTAGTTCGGGTGTTGGTAATAATGGAAAGGGACCATTACGGGAGTTCTTCAAACTTGTTTTAAACAACAACTACTCAGGCATAGCAAAGACTCCCATTAATGCAAACACGTTTGAGTTGAAACCGTCCTTGATCACCATGGTGCAGCAGCAACAGTTTGGAGGCTTGGCTGTGGAAGATCCAATGGTTACATCTAAATTCCTTCATGGAGATATGCGATACTGTAAAAATCCATGGAATAACTGAAGATCAGCTTAGGCTGAGACTGTTTCCCTTTTCCTTGAGGGATAAAGCAACAAGCTGGCTGCAAACCTTGCTTCCGGGAAGTATCACAACTTGGGAAGAAATGGGTCAGAAGTTTCTACAAAAGTATTTCACGCCAGCCAAAGTGCATCAGCTGCGAGGGGAGATTAGCTCTTTCAAACAATCTGAATTTGAGTCTTTATATGAAGCTTGGGAGAGATTTAAAGACCTACTAAGGCATTGCCCACAGCATGGTTATCTACCTGGGCTTCAAATTCATATGTTTTATAGTGGACTTACACCGCCCACAAGGGCCTTGGTAGATTCAGTAGCTGGAGGATCTTTGATGGGGAAATCAACCACAGAGGCAACTCAACTGAGTGAGGACATGGCAGCTAACGCTTATAGACATGGAACAGAAAAAAGTACAGCTAAGATAGTGGGAATTCATGAAGTTGACGAGATCAATGCCTTGCATGCCCAAATTGCAGCAATGACCCATAGGCTGAATTTGGTGGAAGAAAAGAATAGTGGAGCACAACTTCAACAACATCAACAAGTGCACTCCATTGCTGAAGCAAACAGGTCATCCTATCATGGAGAAGCTTTAGTTGAGCAGTTAAAGCAATGAACAGATTCAACGGGTATCAAGCACTAGCTGGGGGATATAATGTCCCAAAGTATTACCATCCGGGTGTGAGAAACCAGGAGAATTTCTCATATGCAAATAACAGAAATACTCAAATGCCTCCAGGTTTTGTCAATCAACAGCCTTTGCAAGATAAGAAACCGTTTTTGGAGGATAAACTAGATGAAATGATGAGTATGCACTCAAAAAGAATTGACTAGCAGGGTTGATAAGAATGACACAAGAGTTTCCGGAATTGAACTTCAGGTTGGAAACATTAATGTTACTGTTAAAAATCTGGAAACACAAGTGGGGCAATTGGCACAAATAGTGTCGAACCAGCAGCGGAGTTCTTTTCCAAGTGATACTCAAGTAAATCCAAAGGAGAGCTGCAAGGCGGTTACTACAAGGAGCGGCAAAGAGGTAGTAGGTCTTCCAAATCCAAGTATACTACCTAATGAAGCTGAGGTCGCTGTTAGCAATGAGAAGGATGAGCCAAAGTCATCCATAACTCAACATGAAGAACCAACATCATTAAAAGGGAAGGCCAAAGAAAGAGCAAATCAAGAGAGCAGAATTTCTGAAACCCCACCCTTACCTTTTCCTCAAAGGTTTCAGAAAAAGAAGATGGATGAACAGTTTGCTAAATTTTTGGATATGTTTAAGAAAATTCATATAAACATTCCATTTGCTGAAGCTTTGCAACAAATGCCCAACTATGCAAAGTTTATGAAGGAGATCATGTCCAAGAAAAGAAAGTTGGAGGATTTTGAAACAGTCAAGCTCACTGAAGAATGCAGTGCAATCCCATAGAAGAAGCTTCCTCAAAAGTTGAAAGATCCAGGTAGCTTCCTATACCTTGTAATATTGGGTCCGAAGTTTTTGAAAAGGTATTATGTGATCTCAGAGCAAGCATAAATCTGATGCCTTTGGTGGTATGTAAAAGGTTGGGAATGACAAAAATTAAGCCAACAACCATCACTCTTCAACTAGCTAATAAATCTTTGACATATCCAAAAGGAGTGGTTGAGGATGTGTTGGTTAAGGTGGATAAGTTCATATTTCCAGTGGATTTTGTGGTTCTAGACATGAAGGAAGATTGTGAAATACCACTTATCCTTGGAAGACCGTTTCTAGCTACTGGGCATGCTCTCATTGATGTACACAAAAGAGAGTTAACTTTAAGAGTTAATGATGAGAAGGTGATTTTTAATCTGTACAAGGCAATGCAATATCCTAGTGACCTACATGAATGCAACAAGGTGGAGATCTTAAACTCTTGCATTGGCAAGGTAGTGGAGGCACTAAGCTCACAAGATGAGTTGATGGGAAGCATCTCTCATTCATTGACATTTCCTGAAGTTATGATAGAAGAAGAACAGCTTGTGGTGCTAGCTTTAGAAGCAAGCACACTAGAATTCCACAGCAAAGAGGAACAATTGCCTGAAAATCAGTCACCTGAAGTTGTTCAAGAGCATCCTAAGGAAGTGGAGTTGAAACAGCTACCAGAGTATTTAAAATATGCATTTTTGGATAAAAGCAAATCACTTCCAGTTATTATTTCTTCCTCACTTGCACCTGTTCAAGAAGGAAAGTTGCTGAAGGTGTTACAGGAGCATAAATCTGCATTAGGATGGACTATTGAAGATATCAAAGGAATAAGTCTGGCCATTTGCATGCATAAAATCTTAATGGAGGATTCACACAAACCAACAGTTGAACATTAGAGGAGGCTCAATCCAGTTATGAAAGAAGTGGTGAAGAAAGAGGTTATGAAGTGGCTTAAAGCTGGAATCATCTACGCTATATCAGATTCACCATGGGTTAGCCCTATTCATGTTGTGCCTAAGAAAGGGGGAATGGCTGTGATTACAAATGAAAAAGGAGAGTCCATAGCTTCTAGAGCAACAACAGGATGGCAAGTTTGCATAGATTATCGGAAGCTGAACAAGGTAACTCGTAAGGATCATTTCCCTTTACCTTTTGTGGATCAAATGCTGGATCGTATTGCTAGATATGATTTATACTGTTTCTTGGATGGATATTCTAGATATAATCAAATAGTCATTGCACCAGAAGATCAAGAAAAGACTACTTTCACTTGTCCATATGGCACTTATGCATTTAAGAGAATGCCATTTGACCTATGCAATGCACCAGCAATGTTCCAGAGATGCATGATGGCAATATTTGCTGACATGATTGAAGACATCATGGAGGTATTCATGGACAACTTCTCGGTGTTTGGTGAGACATTTGAACAATGTCTCCACAATCTGAAACGAGTTCTCTCCCGGTGCGAAGAAAAGAATCTAGTCCTAAATTGGGAGAAATGTCACTTCATGGTTCGGGAAGGCATTGTGTTGGGCCATAAAGTTTCTGTTAATGGCCTAGAAGTTGAAAAAGCAAAAATTCAAGCCATAGAAAATCTGTCACCACCAACAACAGTGCATGAGGTGCGGAGTTTCTTAGGGCACACAGGTTTTTATCAAAGATTTATCAAGAACTTCTCTCACATAACTTGTCCTCTATGCTAGTTGTTGGAAAAGGAGGCTGAATTAATCTTCACAGCTGAGTGTGTTGATGCTTTTAACACACTTAAGAAAGCCTTGACAACTTCTCCAATAATGTCAACACCAGTTTGGGGGGGGGGACATTCGAAATCATGTGTAATGCTAGTAATTATGCAGTAGGAGCAGTTTTGGGACAAAGGCTTGATAGAATGTTCAGAGCCATTTATTATGCAAGCAAAACATTACATGATGCTCAAAAGAACTACACAACCACTAAAAAAAAGTTGCTAGCTGTTGTTTTTGCCTGTGACAAGTTAAGATCCTTTATGATCTGAGCCCACAAGTTCAGATCATACATTGTGGGCTCACATGTCAAAGTTTTCACCGATCATGCTGCAATTAGACAGTTTTCTGCTAAGAAGGATGCCAAGCTAAGATTAATAAGGTAGATCTTGCTTCTGCAAGAATTTGATATTGAAGTAATAGACAAGAAGGGTACAAAAAATGTTGTGGCTGACCACTTGTCTCGCCTATCAAATGAAGCAAATCCTGATTCAAAGGGGATAGTGGAGGTCTTCCCGGATGAGCGTCTCTTGTCAGTAAATGAAAACCTTCCGTGGTATGCAGATTTTGCTAACTACAAAGCCATAGGCGTAACACCACCAGATCTATCTTAGAGCCGGCTAAAACGTTTTATACATGAAAGTAAGTTTTATCTTTGGGATGATCCTTTTCTTTACCGGAGGTGTGCTGACAAGGTGATTCGTTGTTGCATTGCTGAGCCTGAAATTAACAAAGTTCATCATGATTGCCATGCTTTACCTTATAGTGGTCACTATAGCCATCAAAGAACAGCTAGACGTGTCCTTGAGAGCGGGTTTTATTGGCCAAACATGTTAAAAGATGCCTATCAGTTTGTCAAGACTTGTGAGGCATGTCAGAAGCAAGGAAACATTTCCAGGAAGAATGAAATGCCTCTTACATCATTTGTAGAAGTGGAATTGTTCGATGTGTGGGGCATTGACTTTATGGGGCCATTTCCACCATCAGTTGGCAAGCAATACATCCTGTTAGCAGTTGATTATGTCTCTAAGTGGGTGGAGGCTGTGGCCACAACAAAGAATGATGCACGAGTGGTCCTTAAATTCCTTACAAGAAATATTTTCTCCCGTTTTGGTACTCCTAGAGCCATTGTGAATGATGAAGGAACACATTTTTGAAACAAAGTCTTCAACAACCTTCTCACTAAGTATGGCGTGAAGCACAAGGTTGCCTTACCTTATCATCCTCAAACTAACGGGCAAGTTGAAGTGTCTAATCGGGAAATCAAATCAATTTTGCAGAAAACGGTTGGTACAAACCGCAAGGATTGGGCAGTCAAGTTAGATGATGCATTGTGGGCCTATAGAACAACATTTAAAACACCCATTGGTATGTCTCCTTATCAATTACTGTATGAGAAATCTTGTCACTTGCCTTGCGAGTTAGACCACAGAGCCTATTGGGCGATAAAGAAGTTAAATTTCGACGCAAAGGCTTGTGGTGAGAACCGGTTGTTGCAGCTCGTAGAACTTGAAGAATTTCGCAGAGAAGCATTTGAGAACAACACCATCTATAGAGAGTGCGTGAAGAAATGGCATGATCAAATCATAGAGAAAAAATAGTTCCAACCTAGGCAGAAAGTACTTCTTTTCAATTCAACACTCTGTTTGTTTTTGGGTAAGCTTAAATCTCGATGGTTGAGACCGTTTTTAGTAACTCAAGTCTTCCTGTATGGAGCAGTAGAGGTGTAAAGCCTGGTGGATGGTCACAAGTTCAAGGTGAATGGCCAAAGACTGAAGATTTTCTACAGTGGTCCAAAATAGATGGTGGAGACGATTCTCCTCAATAATTGAAGCAGCGTATCCTCGTCGAGCTAACGACGTTAAACTTAGCGTTGAGTGGGAGGCAACCCACTATAGGAGTTTACATGATTATATTTTGAGTTTAGTTTGTTAGATTTCAGTGAGAAATTGTGTTTATGCACTTACAATTCACTAAAAAGGGTCCATCAAACTGTCGATCGCGGTCTATGAGATACAGACCTCGGTCCAAATACAGAATACAAAAACTACATTCTGTAGACCGCAGTCTGCACTCTGTTGACCGCGGTCCACAGAATGTGTTATTCTGCAATGAAACTGGTGACCGTGGTCTACACACTGGTGACCACAGTCCACAGAATGTAGTATTTTGGTCAAAACATATGGATCGCAGTCGGTAGAACACTGTAAAACTGGTGACCACGGTCCATAGTTCAATAATCCGTGTTAAAAAAACAAAAAAAAGGCTTATGAACCGCGGTCCATAAAGCAAGGACCGCGGTCCATGCGTCTTTTAAAAGACAGATCGCAGTCATTTTGAGCATTTGTGCGTTGAAAATCCGATTTTTCTCTGGTTTTTGAGGTTTCTCTTCAAGAGTTCAAGCTTCTCATTCCCTTTAAAGTAAAATGTAAGTGCTCTTCTTTTTATTTCTTAGTAGTTTCTTGCATTTATTTGAGTGTTTAGATGATTTAGGAATGTTTAGATGATTTGAAATGATTTAGGAATGCTTTCATGATGATTTTTGCTCAATGACTCATCATATTCTCTTCTTTACTTCTAATGTGCTAATTAATTGATTCATTATTGCAATAAGACTTGATCACATCCATGTTTATGAGTAAGTTATGACTTGGGATGACTTGTTTCATGAAATGAGGAGTCTTTTCATTTGATTTTTATGTCATGAACAATACAAGATTCAATGTTTCATCCCTAGTTAATGACTTTGATATTAAAATGCTTAGACTACGTACATGAACTATATGTTAAGTAAGTTTCATTGAATGGTTGCGGTGTTATTATATATGTATCCTGTTGTTTTCCTTGCTTTTAATCTTTGTGTTTACAGGCCTCCACGAATGAAAATGCCTGTTTCCAAAGGAAAGCAACAGGCACCTCCTCCTCCACCATCTGATAGGAATCGATTCCGTACGGCGAAGGCAAAACAGAGACTCACTATCATTCGTTCCAACAGGCATCTGATTCCTGAGAAAGGAATAATGTTAATGAATGAGGAGTGTGAGTTGGGCATCGATACCGTTATAATTGCCCGAAACTGGGACAAATTGATTCAAGCACCGGGCAACACAGTGGTTTCAATTGTGCAAGAATTCTATGCCAATGCCCCTGACAGAGAAGGCACATCTGTTTGGGTAAGGGGTAAATGGGTATCGTTCAATGCAGCGACGATTAATGAGGTGTATGGCTTACCGGCAAAAACTCCAGACGAATACTACAACCTTCTACCAAGGTTTGACCCGGATGAGATATTGCAAACGTTGTGTGTTGATGGGGCTTCATGGATCTGTTATAACAACAGGCCCGTGAATTTGATGAAAACCACATTCCAGACCCAGGCTAAAGTTTGGCTATATCTAGTTTGTGCTAATTTACTTCCTTCCTTGGCTATTAATAGGGTTACTGAAGAGAGAGCTGTGCTAGTGTACTGTATCATGAAGGGGCTCCCAATCAATATTGGGACAATCATCTCCAGCTCTATCAGGTCTTCTATTGATAAAACAAATGCCGGTCTGCCACACCCTACTCTGATTACAGAATTATGCAGACGAGCAGGGGTAGTATGGGACAAGTCAGAGCTGTTATTGAAGATGAAGGATCATATAGCGGTGAAGATGCTCACATCGTCTACTTCTAAGAGGCGTAGGCCCTCTAATGAGTCTCCTCCACTAGCTACTGCTTCTGACTCCGCTCCTACACGCCCTGTTGATGCCCCTTAGTCTTCTTTAGACGCGGCTGCACCACTGTCTACTACGGAGCATACTATGATGCATTGGATGGCATACATGACCGAGTGAATGCACTGTAAAGACCCAGATATGGCAACAGTTTTTCCTCCTCCCCTTTGTGCCGTGCCGTACATGGAGATGACTTGTTGCATACCTCCAGTACAGCCTCCTCTGCCAGTGGTTCTTGCAAATGACGACGATGATAATGATGAGGATGGTGGTGATAATTTCAATGATTTTATTACGGAGGACGAAGTCTTTGGTGCAGATCTTTGAGCACTGTAGTTTTGATGCTTACTTTTCTTTTCTTGTGTCTATTTTTTTTGGATAATCACACTTTTGTATCTTTGTGGTTCTTATGTTTTTCTTCTTCTTCTGTTAATGCATTATTTCTGACTGCTAGTTCACTGATCCAATGCTAATCTATATTTTGTCATAATTTCTAGACTAATTTTTCTTTTTTCTCTTTGAATGCATGTGTGATGTGTCACCTTGCCCATATTTACGTCTCTATGTGCACTTGAGGACAAGGCACAATATAAGTTTGGGGGTGCGCATTGAAGAAATTCTTCTTCAAAGTCATTTCAAGTCAAGTTCATGTCAGGTTTATTTTTCTTTAAGGTTTATTTTTTTATTTTTATTTTTTTATTTTACATATTTTGTGTGCATTAGTACTTCCAAACTACATATATTTTTGGCATATCACATGCATAGTTATGTAAAGTCTCTCATGACATGTAGATATTAGGATTATTCATTTAGCTATAATTCATAAGCACATTAGTTAGGACATGAGCATATAGAAAATATAGATGTCACTTAGGCTAGAGTCATGCCATATTTTTGGAAATTTTTACTGAGTAACCTATGAAATTGAAAACTCCTTTAGTGTGATGAGACAAAGAATTAGGGTGTTTTCAAACAGTCTGTGTGCTTGGTTTGTCTGAAATTTGACCTTAATAGATCTCTGTAGTCTTAGGTAGATTGAGACTCCGAAGCTGAGGAAAGTAAGGAGTAGAAACCAAATCACAAATAGAGTGAATTTCCCACAGATTCTTAAAATAATCAAATCTGTCTTAAACACTGCTTAGGAATGACTATAGGAGGGAAATGAAGTAGGCCATCATTGTTTGAGTCATAGCCTAAAGGCTGGTCCCAGCAATAATAATCCTTTGTAACCAATTTTGAGCCTTATAGCCTGTTTTCTTGTTATGAACCTAAACATTATATATAGAAACACTCTATCCTTTTATCAACATCTCATTTGACCTATTTATCTGCATTCATGGTTTTAATATTGCCTATTCTGATGATGTGAAAGAAGGAGGGGATGCTACACATTGAAATACATATATTTTTTTTAGTTTTTGTCTACTAAAAAAAAAGAGAAAAGAAAAAGAGTTATATTTATTTTCTTTAGTATTTCAGTATTGTCAATGATAGCTGAACTTTTGACTTTTGTATGAGTGTACATATGAGTACAATTAGGAGTGCATGTACTGAAATAAGTTTGGGGGAGTTATGAAAACATGGTTGTGAGCATGAACGAGAAAAACAAAGGCTTGAAAAGAAAGGATCAAGCTATATATAAAGAAAACCAAACAAAACAAGTTGTTATTATTGCTATGAGTGTACACTTGAGTCAGATTTAAATTCTTATTACACTTATACCTTAAGCCAGACTACGTTACAACCTAAAAGAAAGACCACTGATCCTGACTATAGTTTAACTTAAGTAGAAGATAGATACATGAGAGAATTGAGAGGGTCTGTATACTTAGGTATTAAGAAATGATTTCTGTGAGTGGGATGATACCTGCAAATCACCTACAAAGTTTAGGAGGATTGAGATACTAACAGATGAAAGGGTGAAGTTGAGAAAAAATAGAGGATGAACTGAAAATCTAGACAACCTGAATGACCCTAAGGAAGTGTTAATGAGTCATAAACTATAGGAATGGAAGATTGAGGTTACAATGATGAGTGAAAAATAATTTAATTCTATATGGCATGACATGTTAATCTTAGATTAGAATCATTGTTCGGGGACGAACAATAATCTAAGTTTGGGGGTATTTGTTAGTTGCATAGCAAACTAACATTAGAATAGGTAAAATGATGCATTTTATAGGAAATAAGAGAAAATAGAAGTAAAGAATTGCATTATTAGCAATAGTTGCATATAATTAAGGATTTACATTGTTTAATGATTTTTAAGCCTTGTTTTCTATAGTTTTGATATTCTTCTATAAGAAAATGATGTCTAGAAAAGGAATTGTGTGTGTATTGCAGGATATAGGTTGAAGCATATAGAAGAATGCATCAGAAGAAGGCAAATAAGAGCTGGAATCAAGAGCAAACACCAGTAGACCGCGGTCCAAGAACTGAAGACCACAGTAATAACAGAAGAACAGAACCAATTGATAATGCACTGGTGACCACGGTCCATAAACTGGAGACCGCGATCACTAGAATATGATTTGCACAATAATAGCACAGACCGCGGTGGACAGAACGTGAAAATTTCTGGGTTTTGACATCAATTTCATGGACCACGGTCACTGACTGCGGTCACTCGATTGTCTAGTGAGATTTTCGTATTTTTTAGGTTTTTTAGTGTGAGATTATAAATAGAAAAGGGAAATTAGATTCCGGAGGACCGAAGATCGAAGAAAAATCACTGTGACGACTATTAGGGCAATGAAAGACTAGGTTTTTATTGAGAATTGAAGATTGTTTAAGAGATTTAAGTATGTATTGCTTCTTTGAATTTAATTTGATGATTTCCTTTGAATTCATGTCTAGCTAATCAATTTTATTGTCTGGGATGTGATGTTCAAAGCATGGTTTGTAATATCTAAGTGTAGTTGCCGAGTTATAAATTTTATTCTTTGTTGTGTAAACTTAAAGCCTTATGTCTACTGGCCATAGATGTATTGAACTTAATACTTTGGTCTATCTCGGGAGAGAAGCCTAAAGGGTGAAAATCACAATTAGGACTTAGACCGGTTGATTAATCGGGAGATTGTTGACCAATCTAGGGAGTTGCACAGGGATTGCTGGATAAAACACATAGCTTGTTGAGTGAACGCCTCGGAAGAGGGTTTGACAAAACAAATCTAGTGAGTGTCGAAATACCTTGAAAAAGGATTTCAACCGTTAATGCTATAGCTCATAGATTAGCTAATTCATAACTACAACGAAGATTTACAAACTAAGCAGCGACATTCACTATCCTCGACATGTTTATCTATTGAATTTTCAACTTTAACTATTATCTTTGTTAGATCAGTTTCTAGTATTGAAATTAATTCAACCAAATCCAATCTAGTCTTGATAAAACCGTGATCAATAGTAAATCTGGGATTAGAAATCTTTAGCAACCCTTTCTTCCCTGAGGACGATACCCGGTCTTACCGGTTATTACTACTGCGATCCTGTACACTTGCGGGGTTGCTAACAACCCTTTAGTAGAGTCTAAATTAGGAAAGTAAATGAAATGAGGATCACCCTAGTCAAATGATTGTTTTGAAATGTGCATTAGTTTAAAATGAACACAAAAATATATGTTAAAGATCTTAATTCTTAGTAAATAATGAGAAATTAATTTTTATTAAATTCATGTAGATCCATAAATATATGGCCAGACTTAAACATCTGCAAGTCATATGGGTGGAACAACTTGATCATGTGCACCCCTACCCTATTATATAAAATTAGCCAATGTGTGTGTGTGCACTGTAATACCCCAGAATTTTGTCAAATAATTTAAAATAAATAAAATAAGTTAAGTAAATTAAATTCAAAGATTTTAAGAAATTTTTGGGTACAAATTGTGGATTGGCGCATGAAAAATAAAATATATTGGAGATATAATATAAATTAGGCAAATAAGACCTTAATTTGATAATTAAATGAAAATTTCAATTTAGTAGAATTAATTTTAAAGAGTTGCTTAATAAATAAATAGAAATAAAGTATATATACACATACAAGTTAATATGCGTATGAATAAGGTGTGTGTTAGCATAATAAATGTCAATACTACATATCATAGGAATATGTACATAGAAAAATTTATATAATTAAATAAAAATGTAGTATACGTATATTAAAAATAAATCAAACATTATATAAATATTAATTTATAATTACATAAATTATTATCTGAAAATGAAATATGAAATAAATAAAAAATATGAAAATGGAAAATATAAATTATTTAATTATTGACATTAAATATATTAAAGAAATAGAAAAATATCTAATAAATGTAATATTAAATAATTAAAAAGGAAAAATATTAATAAGATCATAAAATAGAAGGATATGTGTAATAAACCATATCTACACAAATTAGGAAGTAGAATTGAGTTTATAATTGTCAAAACTCGGATATTCGAAGCTTTAGAAGTTGATTTTGATAATAGAAACTACATCAAACTGCCAGGATCGAATAATCTTCACGATCTGCAATCCAACGGCCCAGATCAAGAGCGCACCGAACACCTTGGAACATCGAATCACCATAGATCGAACGGTTTGAAATCAACAAGTTCGATCCAACGACCCAGATTAGAGATATCTCTGATCGATCGCGTTACTCGAGGTCCATCAGATGATCCAGATCGAGGCGCTCTGAGATGATCGCAAACGAGTACTCCGATCGAGGCAAATCGGATGGACAAAAACAATCGAGGACGATCGGACGACCAGAACGAGTTTCGTTAATCGCGATATGCGTGTCTCGAGGACTATCGAAGGGCTCGGATTGGATTCGTTATCGGTCGATCGCGAATGACACTGCGCTCAAGGTTGATCAATGGTCCATAACGAATTCGTTAATCTTGATCACGATTTAGTACTGCGCTCGAGGTTGATCAACGGTCCACATCAAGTTCGTTAATCTCGATCGCAAATGGTGCTGCGCTCGAGACTCATCCAATAGTCCACGATTGAAGCACCTTGATAAATGTTGTGATCGAGGATATCTAACGATCAGGAGCCGAGACGATGATCATGATCTGATGCTGTGATCGAGGATTATCAACGTGCCAGATTAAATGCTCCGAAATCAAACCGAGAAATTAACGAAAAATCTGAGAAAATCATTTAAAAATTCAAAAATTGGTTTCTAAATTCCCAAAAATTTCCAAAAATTCACTTTCTATTCTCCTATGCTTGGGGGACATGAAATTTTGAAGAATTGGCAAGTTTCCCATAAGATGACACCCCAAACTTGCCATTCTCCACTCTTTTGACTCTATATAAACACCCCCCATGCTCACAATTCATCTCATCCCAAGAAACAAGAGTTGAATTGTCATCTTGTTCTCTAAGCCCTCTTCTTGGCTCCCCTTCTTACTTTCTT
>JAJIYU010003018.1:0-28274 GCA_030144865.1 Tinospora cordifolia | reverse complement strand
TTTTTTTTTTATTTTTTTTTATAAACTATATATATATATATATATATATATATATATATTTTTTTTTTTTTTTTTTCAAATGTAACGTTTACTATTATTAAGTTTAAAATAAAATTGAAATAGTTACATTAGGATAAACCCTATCATACCTGCCGGGCACACGCGTTAAATCATCTGTCTGGACTTCCATTCTTTTCTAAGAATCAAATTGGTTTCTAATTGACACGATAAAAATGCAAAAAAAGTCATACAGGGCGCAAAATTTAAATTATTAGATATTATTGTTGTCAATTTTCTACTTGTAAGCCTCGCTGGACAGGAAACTTACATATATATATATATATATATATATATATATATATGCCTACGCTTATAACCTCGAAGGCGCCATCCGTTCACATTGAGTTCTTGGTCATCTGGAGATCTTGTTAAAGAATGGCTCGAGTATCTCTAGCCATCTTCGCCCTTTCTTTGTTTCTCTCCGTCTCGTGCTTCATCGATGGCGTAGTTGCAAAAACTACCCTACGTCAAAACGAAGTTCTCTTGCAAAATCAGTCCCTTGTCAATGGAAACAACTTGCTCCTGATGCACCCATCTTGTAACTTAGTTTTGTTCAATGGGCCGAAACAAGTTTGGGAAACCAACACTACTGGAAAAGCTCAGCATTCATGCTGGGCACAACTGTTAGAAAATGGGAATTTCGTTGTCTTCGGAGACAATGGAATACTTTGGAGCAGTAACACCGGAACGGTTGTTGGTAAATATTACTTGGTTCTGTTAGATTCAGGTAACATTGCAATTGCCAAGCCGTGTCCAATGATTTGGTCTCCAAATATCGAAACGAAGCCAGCAGAGGGAAAGCTTGATCATGACCCTAATTTCTCCGCGGAAATGACCATAAAGAAGTTTGTGAACCGTTACTAGTTAGCAGACTCGCTGAAGCTAATAAGCTAGCTTTTTCAGTTCTTCAAATAATATGTTCTCCTATATATGGTTCTAGATATGGATGTTCTACTACTTTATTGTATGTATGTGTGTTGTGTTTGGGAGAGAAAGCTCTTTATGGTCTAAAGAGCACTTCTCATGTTTATGTGTTGTGTATCAACGTTGGAATAACATAAGTTGGATGTTCACTGGTACGATGGAGAAGTATATGATCTTGAATCGTTATATATTACATATATGTATGTATATGTATGTATGTATATTTTGCTGTATTGCTCTGTGTATTTTAATCAGACAACGCTTAACGTTCAAGCCCCGGCGGCTACTGCAATTTCTTCTGGCTAGTTTCTCAAATCGAAGCTGGTCTCTCGCTACTGAAGATGACGGATTGTTTACTTAGTAAAAGGAAAGAAGTTTGCTAGCTTTAATCCATAGGTTTCTCTGCCCCTAGCTACCTTGGGCCCGTTTAGATTTTTTACTGCTCAGGAACTGATTGGTTCGCCGTCTGGTCACAGATTGCGAGGTTTAGGGTCACCGTAGCCATTATGTAAAAAGCGACAGCATGGCTAGGCTAGTCCACCGAGGGACCCCGGTTTGATTGAAAGTCGGATATGGCCCGAGGTCTTATCTCTTAAAAAAGGGTCGGACACCGGTTGCTTTCAAATGTGAGAACATTGAGCATTTTTAACGATATGAGAATATTTGATGATATCTTTGTCCTGTTATCACTAATTAAATTTTTATTTATTTAAAAACTCTTTTAATATTTTACCATCTATTAAACTTTTATTAAATGATACCTATATGCACATTAATTTATTATTTTTAATAATTTTTAATATAGAATTTATAAAATATATTTTTATAATATATATAATTTAATGATTTATACTTAAAATAAAAACTTTATACAATTATTTTAATTTTTTAAAATATAATTTTATTTTATTAATTATATCAAATAATTATTTGATTTAACTTTTAAATATATCTTTTTTTTTATTTTTAAAGAAATACTATTAACATAAAATTTTGAAATATAGTTTTTTAATCATTTAAATATGTAATATTATTTATTTGTACGAATTTTAGTTGCATTTTTTAAATAAAAAAGCAGTTCTACAATATGACGTAGAAATCGACAAAATTTTTTTTTTTTTCTTTTTGACATCTTGAGCTGCTAAGAGCGTTTGGATTAGATAAGCGTCTCTCCACAGATATGCTCAATGAGCATTGGGTGAGGCACGGTTAAAAATGTCTTTAAGAAAACGTGGATACATGCTTTTGATAGGGGAAAAAAAGAAATTAGACAAATAAATCTTAATCTAACCTCAAAACAACATTGGATTCACTTTTTAACTCGGGATCATTTTTAATAGTTAAATCATTCAAAATTTTGATGTCTATGTTTCACATTATAAATTTATTAAATTATTTTTTTATAATATTTAGATGGTACTATGGAAGATTTATAATTATATTAATGTATTATTTATATTAATCAAATCATAAATAGTATATTTTTTTATAAAATAATATTTCTATTTACAAATTTACATTTTTATTTTTATTGTTTTTTATTTTTAAAATATCTTTAAAAATAAAAAAAATAAAAAAAGGATGAGTTATTTCTTTAAAAATAAATAAATAAATATCAAACACTCAATGCGACCATCAGTGTCCAACCAACTTGGCCCTCATAAATGAGCTTGGGTACCCCTTTGCAGTTTGTGCTCATGTCACATTGATGTAGATTACTGTGTTAGGTCAATATTTGGTGTGTGTGTACATATTAATTTGGGTGGGGAAATTTATTTTGTTTTCTTAGATGTTATCAAAAATTTATATAAATTGTAATATTTATGAGTCCTCCATTAACTCATTACCTGACTTGTAAGGTATTTGAAGTGAACATTTCTCTTCCTTGTTTATGCCCTCTCTCTCTCTCTCTCTTTCTAAAAACTAAAAAATCTTATCTATGTTATAAATTTTATAAATGTATGAATAATCGTCACTATCATTTAATATTCTATAACTCCTAAATTATAATAGTCATTTATTTTTTATTATTTTCATATAACTTATAGGGCATTTATTTAATTTTTATAACCACCATTATATTTACGCATTGCAAATAGTATTTATCATCGCATTATAACCTATAGTTTATGTAAATGAGTGTTTAGATTGTACCGTTGTAGCAACGTTAAAATAAACATATTATCAAGAGAATGAAAACTTTTCCTTTTTTTATTCTCTCAAGTTTATTTTCTCATTTTCTTCATTTTTTAGTAGATTTCTTTTATTTTATAATACGTTATTAGCACAATCACGTTCTTAATAAAAATATTTTGAAGATCAAAGAAACAAGAATTTCAAAAGTAAAAACTTAAATATATGTTTTTAATTTGTGAGATTAATTTTTATATTATTATTTGAATAATGTATATTTTTGAATATATGAATGATTTAATATAAATTATATATAATGTCACTGACTAAGAAAATATACTATATAGTTGCGTCTTGTATTATCTTCTACATTAGAAGTCAAAAGCCAAAATATGACAAATAAATAATTTATTTGATATATAATCAATTAGTTATGTTCTATTATCAATTATTCTAATACAAATTAAATAATACTATATGTTTGAGTTGATAGTGGGTAAGTCTTGTTCCAAATAAAGTTAAACATTAAAAGAGAAATGAGTTATCCTGTCTTAGGAGGCCGGTTATTTAAGAAGACTCTATCTCACTGCTCTCTTCTAAAGGTTGTCTTACCAACTCATATAAGTAGTAATGTTTGAAAAGAAAAATCAAGATGTGAACAGATACTTTTAAAGTTTTATATTTTTATTGGCTAATTTAGTGATATTTAATTTTAATTTGAAGATAAAATATTATTACTGGTGTTATTGACATGCATATATTATTTCTTATTATAATTATCTTGTAGTTATATATGCGTGTTTATTTCTGAACCATATGTAGAAGTTAAACGTATAAATATTTACATTACATATATATCTTATTAATGTTAAGAAAAGAGAATGATCCTTATGAATGCAAATATTAAATTGTTCACTTTAGTGCATAAGCAAAACAAAAATTGTTTTGATAAAAAAATTATCATTCTCGTCCATATTCCTTGAAGTAAATATTTGATTCGTTAATAATTATTAATATGAACATGAATATAATTATTGTATATGAAAAAATAATAATAATGGTCAAGGTTAAAAAAATAATAATTTTCAAAACCATGTTGATCATAGTTTTTTTAATAGTATTATGTTATAAGGCATAAAGAGAATACAAAAATTTGGATGATATTATTTTTCTAAGTTGAAAAAAAAATTAGAAAATTGTTTATCATTGAATTTACTTAGTTTGCTATAACATTTTGTTTATATTTCAAGTTACATGAGAAAATTACGTATCTGATTGAAATTATTTTTGTGTATATATTTGAATCAAAGACCAACGCCTCCAAAGCTCTTAAAATATTTAAAATTATTTCAATTATGTATATTAAATGAAATATTCATTTCATATATTTTGATTCATATGAATAAAATAAAACTTTATAAAAGAAGTATTTATAGTTATTTATAACATGAAGCTATACAAAAAAAGATTCAATCAAAATCATATTATTTTTTATTTATTTAAATAAAAAATATTACAGTTGATGGCACCTGAAGTTGTAGTACCGATTGAATACAAAATATATTATGATACTTGTCGGGACCCCTTCCCTAGGACGAAAGACGAACCGACTAGCACAATATCTCGACAAACCCGCCCGTGGGCCAAGCTTGCCAAGACACTGTTAAGCCTCATCTTTCAACGCCACATCACACACTATCAGAGTAATCATAGGGTATGCAGAAGAAATTTAACGCAAAGAATACAAATAAAACTTGATATTTGTCAAAATGGGTCATTAAAACATGTATAGCAACGGTAGTGATAATCCCTTATATACAAGTTTTCCTCACCCCTATACATAGTTTCTAACTCTCAAGACAAAAAAAAGGTATGAAAAAAACCTGCCAAAACAAAAGAGAGAGTGCAGTTCTAGGCGATGACTACTCCCTTGCCCTTAATCTATGGCTGAAGGACTTGAAAAGTTATAGTAGTGATCTTAATTATCCACAGCGGCTCAATTAGTAATGCATTCTAATTCATAACTTAAAACAAGCATTCTACAATAAAATACGTGCCATGAATGCATGAGCAATAACATTATGCGAGTGAATGCAACAGTGAGTTCAATTTAAATCTATAATGCAATTATGCACCATCATTTAAAAATAGTTAAAATAGTGAAAACATTCGCCAAGGCTCTCACTAGCCCCCAAGACGACTAAATATCCACTGGAGTAGGTTATAGACAGTTAGGCATATCATGTTAACTCGATTAGTACTTATTGGCGTTGCCATCAATCGTAACGACCCAATCAAGACTTATTGTCGTTGTCATATTGTGACGGCTCGATTAGGACTTATTGCCATTGCCATCTCGTAGGCCCACAGAACCCCCTCAACAGACATTCTGTTCTAGGTGGTCACTATCGAGGTCATATGCGAGACCGACACAACTCGCCCTAACCCTGTACCCTCAGACCTCGAGACTCGGTGCACTTCTCATTTAAAACTCATTTAAAGGATGCTGATTCATCACAATATGTAATACCATTTTATAATGCACAAAATAATAAGCTTTAAGAAATAAGTTAGAAAATACTATTCACAAGGATACTCAGCTCCTGGTGCTCCTCTCGCGACCAATTGCGTCGCCCTAGTACTTGGTCCTGCGAAATCAATATAACTCCTTAATATTAATATGAGACTTGGCTCACTCTAACTCTACATCATTGATCAATCAATGGATTTACCTAGTCAAGAGTAGTTCATCTATGGTAGTTCAACTTGCCTTAAGTTGCTAAGTCAATTTGAGTGACTTTGGTCAATCTTGGTCAATCCTAGTTAACCTATCACTTGCTGACCTTGCTGGTCAAAAAAGTCCTAAATGGTCAATTATGGTCCTCATAGAGTCAATTGAGCTAAAAGGGGTCAACATTCCCAATTTCTATCACTTAGGCACAACATTAGCTTATGGTCCTATCTAAGCAACCATTTTCTTGATTTTTCTGCGGGTAATCCGTACATCAGATTTGCACCAATATAGAACTATTCTAGACTCCCTAAATTTTTTTTTTCAGAATTTTGAATCACAATTTTTGGACATCATTTACTAGGGTTTCTAGGTATAATAACAGAGACTGTAAAGATCCTGTATACCCTGTGACAGGCAGTGACTGTTTGCTTGAATTGACGCACTTATCCATATCAGAATGCTCTGAAATTTGGTAGGCATATTTTAGACATATTTAGGGATCTTTTCACCAAATTTCAGCTCAATCTATCGAGGTTTGGTCTGTTAATTTCATCTCAGAATTCTCAGCCAAATTATAGGAATTTTCTAGGTTCATAAATTCTACTATCTTTCTAGTATTCATTCCCCCATTAAACCACAATTCCATGGGCCATTTCTTGTGTCTAATTGCAGTATGTAGGTCATAAAATATTCATTAATCAAGAACACTTCGAATCAGTAACATGTAATACTAAAATCAAGCCTATCGTTTCATCAATTTCTCTACTGCATTCTAAAAGAAGATAAGAAATTTGTTCTAAGTCTTAATACTCTAACAATCATGATATATTTGTAAGTGTAGCAAATCAAATTCACAAAGTCTCAAGGTTAGATCTTTATACCTTTTTGGAACCTCTACCATGAGGTCTAAAACGCCTCTGGTTTCAGTCCGAATGGGTCCCTTTAGGTGTTCTAAATATAACTCCAAATCTGGTCTCAAACTAGTTTTTGTTGGCACTGTTACAACAGTAAGTCTAACAATTAACAACAGTGGCTTATAAAACATATTAAATGTTTCAGTTTTTGGTTTCTACCACTTGAACACTTGAATATACATGATAAGGGGTAGAATGATGGGGTTTTACCTCAGGGACGAGCCTGGAATGGTTCAAGTGTGAGCCTTCTTATAGTTACTCTAACACTATTTCTGTTACACAGTTGCAACAGTGAGTAAGTGACCAACTTTAGTAGTTAGAAAATTATGTGCAAAGCCCTATTTTTTGTTCTCTAACACTTGGAGGTTAAAGTAAATATGGAAATGAAGAGAATGGACAATTTTACCTCCAAAATGGACTAGAAATGACCAAGGATTCGAAGCTCCAAAAGTGGCTTTACACATATTTTCTGGTTTTCTGGGTTTAAACCTTGTGAACAGTACTTCTTCCCAGGGCTTTTAGCTCCAAACCGTTCCAGGATTCAACAAATGGCTTGTAGGATTTCGTAGATGGTAGTATAAGTTTCAAAACAAGCTATGATTCACTAAATTTGGTTGAGAAATGAGGGAGATTCAAGCTTGTAAATAGGGGTTATAGCTGCTGGAATTTTCTAGACTTGAGCTCAAGAGGGGATTTTGTTGCATGAGAGGAAGCTTGCATAACATTATAGGGTGACATGTGGCCATTCAGGTGGCTTCCAAACTTACATGCTGGCTCCCTAGTTGGCAATGTCCATTGGCCATCTCAGGTGGTTGAGTTTGATGGCTTAAACCATGGCTTCAAAACTAGGTGTAGCCATGGTTTTGTTACTGGAGGCTACTAAAAAATGCCAAAAACTCGTCAAAAATCGACTAAAAATCACCAATTTCATGCATAAAATGACAAATACAGGGGCCTGGTAGCCGTTGAGAGCGTGGGCCGGTCCACGGTTGGGCCCTCAAATTTGTGCGGGACGTTGGCCCGTGAGTACCCGCGCAACGGGTCGGGCCTATGGCCCTACCAGGAATCAGTCCGTGCGCCGATTCTCCCCCCCTCTTTTTTAATTTTTTAATTTTGTTTTTAATCTCTTTCACATATATACTTATATATATATATATACCGAAATTTTGTATTTTTTTCTAAAATCATTAAAAATTATTAATTCATATTTCTCATCACAAATGTCTCTATTATATATCATTTCATTATTTATCTAATTATTTTCTCTAAAAATTGAACAATTTCACTAAAATCATTTTTCTCCCAAAAATTTCATTTATCACTCTAAAATTCAATAATTATTCTAAAAATTCAATAATCAATCCTAAAAATTATTTCTCTTAAGAAAATACATTTTTCTAATATTTTCATGTGTTTTGCCCCCAAACATACATTTTTTCCATTATCCTCATTTTCTTCAATAAATAATTTAAAATTAGAAAAAAATGAGAAAATTTTTGTATATTTTCATTAAAATTCTAAAAAATACATCAAATACACATGTGTCAGATCCGTCAATCCGATACCAAAAACATGGATCGTCACAATACTTGATTTGATATATTCAAATTACAAAACTTGATAAAAAAAATTTATAGCCTAAAGTTATATAACAAAAGTAATATTTCATAGCTGAAAATAATTGAAAAATAAAGTTTTGGTTATTGGCTATTAAGAGATAGTAAGATTTTCTAGCACGAAGCTATTGAAAAAAAAATATAAAATTATAATAGAATTATAACTAGCCAGAAGCTATTGAAATATTTTATAATGTTAAAGTTATAATGATTTATATGATTGAGTTTAGCCTGTTTACCCAAATATATAATTGTAGATTTTTAAATTAGCCTAAAGTTAATTAAGAGTAGAACTATTGGTAACATAACATCTTAACAATTTTTATTTTACCATTTTTTAAGTAGACAATATCTAATTATTGATTAATATCAACTTTGACAAAGATATTTTATTTTATTATTTAATGTTTTTATTTAACATTTATCTGTTGTGTCAAGTTAATGAATATTTTATGACAAACTTTATTGAGAGATCCATCTTAACTAAGTTTGCACATGAAGTTGCAATGTTACCTGATCAATTAAACTGAAAGTTTAATTTGATCATATGATAAGTCATGTAATATTTAAATATTAAAATGTCATTAAATAATATTTATATTAAAATATATTATTTAGTAGTGAATATGCTCTCAAAATAGCATTAAGATGTTAAAATGTTCACAAAAATATATAAAAAAATCACATTTTAATATATTCTAGATGACAGAAATCATAATTGAGATTATTTTAAAAATCATAATTATGGTTATAGTTGTTGATAACATAGTTATAATTGTTACTATTTCCCTGAAATGAAATATTGTCATTATTAAACACAGACAATTAAAGATTATAAAGTGTTTGTATTATTTATCAAATAAATAGATATTGGTTGGATACATGGAGTATCGCCATATGATTGTAAAAATATGTTGAGATTAAAAAATATTGATGTCTCATGAAGAGTAACTAGTATATTAACAAATGCAATATGTTTGCAATGACAAAATAATGTCCTATATTTTGTTAAAATTGCTCTCAAAGAGCAATTAGTATATTGTCAACAATTACTCCTGAAAAGTAACTTATAGATTGGTAAATAAGTGTTCTTGAAGAACAACTATTTTTTCTTTTTAAAATGAGGTTAATTGAAATATATTGTGATTGAGAGTAAAAGGTTCTTTGACGCAAATATATTTATATTTTGATATAATTGGGCAAATTTTTTTGTTTAAAACCTCAATATGATGCTTCTATAATGATATGATTAAGTAAAACAATTTTCTTGTTATTAGGGAGAGAAAATCTAATTTTGAAATAATGACATATAAAATAGCTAATAGAATATGATGTTATGTGAATATAAATCTCAAAGAATACATTAAAAACCAATTAATAATTCACAAGATCAATCGATTATGCGAACATGAATATCAAAGGAGAAGTTAAGAACCAATTGATAGTTTACAAGATTAATCATGTGCAAATATAAACTAGTTAACTAATGCATAAGTTATTTATAAAAATTTGACATGCCAAAAACGTGATTGATCCGTCAAGCCAAATGACACATATACAAAACATTCCTAAAGAAGAATAAAATAATATTCTAATTATATGTCCAATGAATTAAGAATTAAATATTTTATGAAATAGAATAAGTTGGAAACGTGAGTATTTCAAGACATAAAAATCTCTTAAAGAGATAAATTAAAAAAGTTAGACATTTTCTAAAGAGAATAAATTTGATATAAATGTCCAATAAAATGACATAAGTGTGCCTCGTATATGAAAATATTATAAATTCAATATATATATAAAATATTGAATGAAAATGAATATTACTCATGATATTTATGATATTTGAAAGTGTTCATTAATATTTTATAAAATGAAAATCCTACACTATAGATTATAAAATAACGTCAGCATTAAAAATGAGTAATTTAAACTTATTGAAGAATGGAAAATATTTTTATCCCAACAATTGATAGTGTACGATATGTTAGATACAAATGAATATTCTATAAAAATTTTCAAAGAAAATTGAATCTGTGGATGATAATATATATATAAAAATCCGTGAAGGATTAAAATCCCTAAAAAATTTAAAATGTATGCTTGAAGCAAATGCTTCGAAATATAAATTTTAGAATGTTTAATATTATCACATATATTACTTGATTATTTATGCACATATCTTACAATCCTATTGATTGCTATTAGTGATCATATTTTTATGTGCATATTATGATTATATTTATTAATTTGTGTTTATTGTGTATATTCTTATTGATTACTACTTAAATGTTATGACTCCTTGGAAACTAATGAAAAAATAGGAAAAAAAAAATTTAAATTTGAAGAAATTTGATATGAAATATTTGTGTTAATGCTTGTTAGCTCAACTTATGATACAAAGATAAATAATAAACACTAGATGAACAAGTTATCCCCCATTTGAGACCATATGATCATATTCTAGAAATTAAGCTAAAATCTAAAGCCTCAATTTATAAATAAACCGTATTATATCTTACTAAGAACTTGTAAACATAAACATCCTGATCCCCAAAGGAAAACACAATGCTCTATGTTTTGAACCCTTAAAGAAGGAAAGAAGAAGAAGCTAACAGAGAAAAATACTATTTATCACTGGTGTGTTTAAGCATATATTATGACCAGTAATATCACAAATAAAGCAACAAACAAAAAATAAAGAAAGACATGACCAATTGAAGACAAAGTAGCTGTGATGGAAGAACACAAGAGAAATGGACATTGTAATTAACAGAGTGTTCCTGCTGCATCATCAATTAACAGAGAATTGGAGAAGCAAACTAAGAAAGTTTGAACTATGCAATTGAAATATAGCTTATACCTATGAATGAATATATCAATATTACTTTATTGAAAAATGGGCAATACTAGAAGGAGTAAAACATTGACAAATTAGTGGTTTTGAAAGTTCCTTCATAGGAAAAAGGCAATACGCACCAAGATGATCTTCAACTGCCATGGATCTCAAAAACATTCAAGGGATGAAACATAACAGGAACAAAAAAGAAAATGAACAGTTGATATGAGGATGAAACATTACTATAATGGGTTACTGTTATGACATAAATTGTTGAAGACAGGCTGTGATCGATGCATATTCAGCTATTCAACAACATGTACATATAAATCAGTTATACCTAAAACATAGTATAAATCTAGAACATTAAGTTTTCGATATTGGGATGAAGTATAGATGTAAAATTCAATGACATGTACATTATTTTTTATCTTATTTTCTAAGACATAAAAAAAAAAAAAAAATCAATGACAATTTCAGCCAAAAAAAAAAAAAAAATCAGCTCAATCAAAAGTAGTGTTTTGTTGCTAAAACCACACTAATCAACTTTTTTTAACAAAACATTATTATTTATTGCTAAGAGGAATATTTTCCAACAAAAAAGTTTGTTGCTATTTTAATTAATAATTTTTTTTTTTTTGTAAAAATTTACTACAAAAGTAATATTTTTATTGCTAAAAGTAGTATATTACAATAAAAGTAACATATTGTTGGTAAAAATGATATTTAGCAACAAATAATTATTTATTGCTAAAAAAATTGTTGCTAAATGCTAAAATTATTGTAGTATCCAAAATCTTCTTAATCTAAGATATTCTTCATTTTAGAGATAAAAACTATTATAGTTTAAGATATGAAGTGCCTATCATTCGCTTACCCTTCAGAAATATGTTTCTTGTGTGTCCATCATTTTTTATTTCTGTTATTTGTGCCATAGTTAAATTTAATTAATTTATTAGAAACCTCTTAGTTTGGGTTAAAGAGGTCCCAGCATCGGATAGATAGGTCCATCTACACATCATACCTAAAAAATTTTCTTCTCAGCCAATCCAACCAATTTAATTCAGTAAAAAAAAAAGTAAAAGAAAAGGTGTGATGTGTGAAAGGAACCGTGCGGTTCCCAGTTTTCTCATCAAAATGCTCGGTCAGGATACGGGGCCCTAAACCTAATCTACAGCGGGAGTTACGTTTAGAGTTTTCTTTTGAGCGTTGAAAAATCGTAGGTTTCGTTGTTAACAATTTTTTTTGAAAAAAATATAATTTATTTATTTATTTTTATAATTGTTTGATCGGACATAATTTAAATTAAAATAAAAAATTTTCTTAAAAAGTTTTTTCATGAAAAAATTTTAAATTAATTTTTTATAAATTTTTTTTATTTTTTACCAAAAACATTTATTAACCGTATTTGATTGTATAAAAAATATTTTATTATCAATATTATTTTCTCATAAAAACATTTTTAAGAAAGTGTTTAATGTTTAGTTATTTATGAAAAAAAAACTTTTTCCTTTTAAAAATTTATCACACTTTACGCATCAAATTTAAATTTTTTTATAAAAAAATCTCATTTTTTTTAATCATAATACATAAGAAAAAAAAATAGAAGAACTAAGAAATCATTAAATTTTAAAAAAGCTTTTTCTTTTTAAAAAATTTGAAGTTATCAAACATAAAAAAAATATTTTTTATAAAAAAAATCTCAATTTCTAATATTTTTTTAATGCAATGAAAGTGGGCCGCGATGTTTCTTAAATTTACCGTGTTGTTAAAGGCATAGTACCCTGCCCACCACAACAACCAGCTATCTCGTCCCCCTTTGCCAACCTGCACCCCACCTCTGTCACTCCTGCACCCCATCTCTGCCACCACCAACCTCTTTCGTACGCTCTCTATCAGCCAACTCCATATACACCCTTTGGGTAAGTGGCACCTCCGGCCCTCCTGCCAAAAAAATGATAAAATCCTCGTAGTTAATTACTTACCATCATTATCAAACTTTTCGTACATCCTGTGCTTACCTGCGAACAGTTCCCTCTCAGGCCTAGTTAGTCCCTCTCAGGGTACGACAACCCTGCAAGGCTGAAAATAGCCATCCAAATATAAATTAATAAATAAATTAAATATAAACCTGTTCATTTATCAGCGATTATTCATATAAATCCAAAAAAATAAAAAAAAGGTGAAAATACGAAATTTTGGGAAAGTTCAGATACCTCCTGCCACTGCCCAAAAATTATTAATAATTTTAAATTTTTATAATTTTTTTAGTTCAACTTTGTTCCAATAACTGAAAGAGAGAGAGAAGAAACTCTAATAGCCATTAAATAATTCGTGCTGGCTTTTTTCTCTGTTCTCAAAATCAAATTGGCTCAAAAGTCATATGCTAAATAAATGCTAAAACCCTTTTTCATAAAAAAAGTATAGAAATGGGTCCGGATTTCATTAAATATTATGTTATTTCTCTCTTTCACATGCCACAAGCTGATTTTTAGTACTTAGATCTTAAATAAAATTAATAGTTACTTTAATTTCCTAACAATAATAACAATAAGGAGTGAGTTGTATTTATTTACTAAATTCATTATAAAATAAGTAAAAAAAAATATAAAATAACTTTGCATTTTCCGACCCTATTACACACATGTTCAGCAAAGCAAGTATCCTTCCAATTTTCATTTCATGAGCCATGTATTTCTATTATATAAGTGTTTTTATCACATCATATTAGGGTCTTTATATAGTTTTATCCATCTAATTTTTGAACCTAATTTTTATAACTATTAATGAATTAGAAATAGCAAATCCAAGTCCAAAGCATACAAATATGAAATTATTTTATAAATTCATTAGTAATGGACACAATATTTTAAAAGAATTAATTTCTAATATAACACTTTAAATAATAAACATAAGAAGTCAAATAACGCATTGAATTCCCTGACCACAATGCAAACCAAACTCAAACTTTTTATTTTTATTTTTTTAAAAACCAGTATGTAAATAATAGAAGAGGTTAGTTCAAAAGTCCATCGAAATATTATTAACTATTTACAATATTTACCTGCAAACTAGTCTTAAATACTAATATTACGTACATTAAATTAATATGTTTTCAGTGGAGATAATTGTACAACTTCCTGACAATACTATCCAAAAACAATTCAATGGTGAAACTGCAATTGAATACATACGAAATTAAATACAATTTAATAATTACACTAACTAAACTATCTATAAGAAATACTTATTATTAAAAATAATATTATTTTGAAATTGCAACTTGAAAATTCTATAAAATAGTGGATGTGCACATGGTTGAACATGATGAAAGAAACATTGTGTTTAAAATGCTATAAAAGCAACAATTTGAAAGAAAAAAAGAGAATACTCACTACCTACAGGAACAATTGAATCATAAAGTCATAGCAATAATAAGAGCTTTTTACTTTTCAGCATTAAGAAAGGACTATTAAAATAAAATAAGGAAAAAGAGGTTTTACAACTGGAAAGTAGCTTTGAACTCAACTCATTATTTGAAATTTTTTTTAAGCATTTGTCCATTTTAATAATACCACCAAGAAGAAATATAGGGCTTTGAGAATTGTAAAAGTAAGCTAATAACATTAATTGGATGTAACTAGTTTCACGTGTTTGACATTTTTATATAAATTGAGAAAAACTATGATGTTAGAGATATGTGGAAATTTTAAACATAAATAAATTATTGTAAAATAATAAGAAGAATATAGAGAAACTAGTAACGATAATAATAATATTAAAAGTGGCAAATATTTTCAAAAAAAAGAAAAAAAGAAAAGAAGTAAAAAGAAAGAAGAAGAAAAAAAAAGAAAGAAAAAGAGAAAGAAAAGTAAAAGAAAAAGAAAAAAAAAGGGGCCAAATGGGTTTTACTTTGGTGCTCCGGCCATGAGGTAGGTGCATGGTGTCATGGGCTATCCGCTTAGTAAAGGGACACCCGTCAGTCATCTAGCTAAGTTAAACAGTCAGTAGGGTCAACCAATCTACAAGTAAAAAGAAATAACACACACAAGCACAAATAATAAGAAAGACAACAGTAATAAAAGGAACTTTTATTAATATTTGAAGTAGTTATACATTTGTATTGGGTACACGAATGAAAATATGCACACCGTTAAGGGAGTAGGTAACGTTAAAAGACCATGTGTTAGCAATAGCATGGAACCAAAGCGACGGTTGTGATAGCTTTACAAAGAGACACTTGAATGTAGATGACACCTATGCACTACTCTAGGCGACTACCACCTCCTCTACAAGTTAGCTTTTAAGCTTTTCAAGTACATCTAAAAGAAAACATAAAAAAAGCGAAGCCAATCATACTGGGCTTTTTGGAGGGCCAAACTAACTTCGATTAAGACAAAACTTGATGGACCCTCTAATATGATTATGGTGCATGTCTAGACATGACCATCGCAGACTCCCCACTTAAAACGATGACACCCCCTATTGATAAAGAGGCAAGATACTTGATAATCTCTGCTTTGTGCTGCTTTAATGCGCTAGCTAGCTCCTAATTAGCCTTGGCTTCTAGTAGGCCCTTCCACTTGACGAAGTACTCTGACTCAAACTACTTTTGTGAAGGTCCTAAAACTTAGCGATCAACTACGATATGCTCCACCTCATGGTCTGGTTTTCACTTGACATTTGTTGTAGGCCTTGAAGTACTGCCTCGAACCAAGTTTTCTTGATCAACATAGAATTGCTTCAACTTGATAACATGGAAGATTGGGTGGAAATGACTCTAGTTAGCGGGTAATTCGAGTCGGTATGTAGCTTTACCATCTATCTCGGTATTGTGCATGGCCCCTCATACTTGCGGACCAACTTCCTGTTGACTTTCCTGAAAAATCTCATAATATATGGTTGAAGTTTTAGAAGGACTTGGTCACCCACTTGGAAAGAAGCTGACCTTTACTTCTTTATTCTTCTAGAAGCCTTCTCTAGATAAGCTTGAGCAATTGCACTTGTCTTTTGCCACTCCTTCCCAAACTGATATCCTCTCGAACTGCTCCCTGTATAACCCATATCAACTGTGTGAGGTGTGAGTGGTTGTTGGGCCATCACCAACTCAAAAGGACTCTTCAAGGTTGAAGAATTGCACTGCAGATCGAAGTAGAATTGAACAACATCTAATAGATTTACCCAATTCATCTAGTTGGCACTGACAAAGTGTCTCAGATATTCTTCTAGCATGCCATTAAATCTCTCAGTCTGGCAATTTGTTGGTGAATAACAACTTGTGAAAAAGTTTAGATGAGATCCCAAGAGTTGAAAGAGCTCTGTCTAAAATCGCCCGGTGAACCTAAAATCTCTATTACTGATGATGGTATGAGGAATGCCCCAGTATTTCACTACATGTTGCAAAAAAAGATATGCTGTATCTTTTGCCGAACAATGCTTGATAGCAGGGGTGAAGGTGTCGTATTTGAGAATTTGTCCACCACAACCAATGATTGAGCCGTGCTTCACTACTTTTGGCAAGGCACTGATAAAGTCCATAGTTACACTCTCCCATGGACGCTGAGGAATTGGTAATGGTTCTAGGAGCCCTAACAGCTTGGCCTGTTGAAAAGTGAGGCAAGTTTTGACGTACTCTTCCACATCCTCCCTCATCTTTGGCCAATAATATCCATTTTTACTAGTGTCAAAGTGTGCTGACCACTTGGATAACCCGCCCCCTGAGTGTCATGACATTCCTGCATGAACTCCCTACATAGTCCTCTAGTGCGGGAAACATTGAGGCGACCCCCTTTTGTGATGAGCAACCCATCTGTGATTGAAATCATCATGTCTAACCCTCTTTTATTAATTTCCACAAAGTTTGAACTTTAGGGTTTGATTGCAAGCCTTCTCGAATTCTGTCATGTAAGGTGGTTTGAAGCTTGGTGATGCTCCTCTAAGCGTCAACTGATAAGGCACCAAGTTTTGCTTTTCAACTCAAAGCATCAACAACTTGATTTGTTTGTCCTAGTTCGTGCTCTAGCACCATTTCAAATTTTGAAAGGAGCTTTTGCCACTGAGCTTGCTTTGCAGTAAGTTTCTTTTAGGTTAAGAAGTATGAGATAACTGCATTGTCATTCTTTACCACGAACTTGGAACCCAACAAATAGTGTCTCCATGTTCGACGACAACGAACCACGATCAAGAATTCCTTCTCTTGCATAGTATAATGACGTGCCCAATAATCCAAACAAATCCAAAGACTACCATCATGCTTCTTCTAGAATAACACTAGTACCCCATAAGGAGCTTTTGAGGAATGAATGAACCTAGTATCAATGAGTTCACTCAGCTGCTTTGGTAGTTCAGCTAACTCCGAAGGTGTCATTCGATACGGACGACGCATAGGCGGGGTCGCCCTTGGTATCAATTCAATCTTGTCGTCAATAGGCCTTCATAGAATAAGCTCTTTCGACAACTTTTTAGGCAACACATCTTTGAAGTCTGCTATCAACTTTACTACCGCCTTCAAAATTGATTGTGGAGCTTTCCTTCTGTCCTTACCCACTAAAGTGGTCACATATGTCTACTCACCTTTCTTGAGCCCCCTTTTCAACTAAAGAGCCAAAATCCTTTTGTCTTTTGGTTCCACGATACTTGTCGAAATCATGCAAGGAACATCGCCTAGCATACACAAGGCCTCAAGATAAGGCCTCGACACTGCTTTAACTTTATGTAGAAATTTCGTGCATAAGATCACCTTGAAGTCATTAATGAGAATTGCCATATAATTTATTACACTTGACCATCTGCCCACCTCTGTGGGTACAACCTTGCAATATCATGGATTGGTTTTGCCGGAGAGTTAATTGCTTTGATCATATTGAATTCTCCTTCTAATTTTAGACCCAATCGTTGCGCTTCATCTTCAGCAATGAAATTATGTGTGGTTGCAGTGTCCACCATTGATTCTCACCTCAAAGAACATCAATCCTTTAGAAGCACCCTGCTACTTCCCTGAAACCTGCCTCTTTAAGGCATTCAGCAACCAAAGAGCTCCTATTCTCGGTTCTTCCGGCTCATTTCTTGTGGCTTGATCATAAGATGTCCCCTTAGCTTGTAGAACGTTCAATGAACTCTTTTGAGGGCATACCACTATTTGATGTGGGCCAGAGCATAAGAAACATTTCAATGGCTTAGTTTTGGAGTTTGCAGTCGAAGTCGAAGGTGCTAGTGACTGCTTGGATGATGAAGCCCCTTTGTTAAAGTAACACTTCAATTTGCTAGTCCTACCTTCATCCTTCCCTGATGATGGCTTATAATTGTTTCCATTTAAAGTTTTCTTCTTTTTATTCGAGTTCGAGTTCGAGGTGTCGTAAGTAAAACGATCCACAGTAGCCTGAGCAAACGCATAATCTCAACTCATTGCCATTGTAGTTTTATCTAAGCCCACGACTTAAATCCATCCGAGAAGAAGAATACGGTCATGTCCAGGACATCTAGCATTAGGGTCGAAAATTGCTTAACTTCCTCTCAGACACTACCTATGTGTTGGAGTCTTCATAACTTCTGCCTAGTTAAGAACTCGACATCTTCCGGAAGGAACTGACACTTGAGTTGCCTCTTGAGAGCTTCCCAAGAATCAATTTCAATTAATCCATTTGGGATATCCCGATATTGATTTCGCCTCCACATCTTGGCATCTCCAGTAAGGTACGTTGTGGTTATGAGACCTTATCCTGTTTGGTCTCTGGCTTCACCACATTTAGGTATTGCTCAATATCAAAAAAGAAGTTCTCTAATTCCTTTGCATTTTGAGTCTCATTGTAATGCTTTAGTTTAGGCAACTTTATCTTTCGCATTACCATCGGCTCTTGTGGATGACTTGTCCCAACCAATCTCGTGAGGATATTTATCCAAGCATTCACATCGTCCAGTTGACCCCAGATTTCTCGAAATGCCACATAAGTCTCCTTACTCATGGGATCAAGGCATTTCCTAAAGGTGTGTCGATTCGGTTCGATTAGCTCAATATGTTCCACAACCGTTCCATATTCAACATCCATTTTGCATTTTGGATAGCTTGCCTCTCTAGTTCCTCAAGGCACTCCCTGGTAGACTTGTTTTGGGTTGCCATTATCTTGTTACTTGGCTTTGATACCACTTGTCATGGGTTATGTGCTAGTTAAGGGATACTTGTAAGGCACCCAACTAAGTTAACTAGTTAGCAGGGTCAGTCAATCTGCAAGTAAATAGAAATAGTACACATAAGCACGGGCAACAATAAAGGTAATAGTAATAAAATGAACTTTTATTAATATCCAAAGCAGTTTTACATTTATATTGGGTACACGAATGAAAATATGCACACACCCCTTGGGGAGCAGGTAAGGCTCGAGGACCATGTGCTAGCAATAGCATGTAGCCAAAGCGATGATTGTGATAGCTTTACAAAGGTTCACTTGAATGTAGGGGATACTTATGCACTACTCTAAACGACTACCACCTCCCCTACAAGGTAGCTCTTAAGCTTTTTAAGTACATCCAAAAGGAAACATGAAAAAGTGAGGCAAATCATACTGGACCTTTTGGAGGGCCAAATGAACTTTGATTGAGATGAAACTTGATAGAATCTTTAATATGGTTATGATGTATGTCCAGACATGACCATCACAATGGGCCAAAAAGATGCATGGGCTATATGGCTTGTGGGCTAGGCTGAAATAATGTGCAGGTTGAGGCCCACACACCCGTCTCCACTATTATCTTTTTATCTCTTGCTACAAAACTAGCAACACTTGTTTTTTGGGGCATCTGGTTTTGGTGTCCCATCCTCTACCTTCTTCCTCTTCTAGTTGTCTCCATACCTGACAAAAACTAGTGAGGAAACAACCATTTGAGAGCTTGAAAACCCTTCTCCAATACCCCACCTTTCCCTCACCAAATAGTATAGCCATGAAAGAAGAAGAAATGAAGCCTAAACCTAGGTGATCAACATAGTTGAAATTTAAGTTGAATGGTGATTACATCAAGTTCAAGTCATGCAAGGGCCATAAAGACAATTTTGTGAGCATCTTCTTGAGGTAAAAATGTTCTATTTTGATTTATTTCATGTAATATTTAAGTACCATATATTGTTTTATGAGATTAATGCATAATTTACTCGGAATAAGAGTCAAAGGTGGACTACTTGGAAACTGTGACAACATCACCTTGCTTTGGAGGCAAATTTGAGGTAAATTTTGAAATACTTAAAAAAGTTTGTTCGAGCTACACTTTGGCGTGATTAATCTTGGTGCTCAAAGGCACAAAGAGGTATAAATCTTTTTTTTTTTCAAATTATCTTTGGTAATGAGTTAGCAGCATATATACAAAGTAACCTTGGTTGCCAAGATTACCTGATACATTGAAAACAATTCTAAGTGTTGATAGTTTGTAAAAGTTGTTTTGTAGAATATTTTGATGGGGTTTTGCTACTAATTTTGTTGGATCAAAGCGTGATTTTAGAAGTACATATGGTGAGGTTGGAAAATATGCTAATATTGTTTAAACGGGGTTTTAACATTTCATCAATTGATTAAGGGGCTTTCATGGGAAAACCTATGGTTTATGTAGATTTTTGGAGGAACTTCTTATCTTGTTTAAAACTCTTATAAAAAAGGGGAATCATAAAAGTATATTTTAGGCTCAATGAGCTTAAAGAATTTTGTTCTGTGACAAATATATCGAAATATGGGTTCGTGAAAATGATTTGTGCAAAAACTAGGCTATAATAGTTTGAATTTCATAAAATTAATAAACTAGAAAATTTCATACATCTTGTAAAAATTTCCCACTACACTCTTGTAAAGTTAAAAAATTAGTTAACTAACAAATTACATTATTTTGAGTTGAAAAACTTTGGTGGATATCTTCCTGAGCACCTCAAAAATAAGTGTACAAAATATTGTTCACAAATAATAAGGGAAAATGGGTCAATTGATGCAAAATATTGTTCACATAAAATTTTAGAATTTCAAAAGACTAAAAGTTCACTTGCAAATCAAATTAAGAAAAAAAAATCATCAAAATGCAAACTAAAATTTTGGTGATTATTTAAAGGGTATAAAATCTGAAAATTTTTGTAATGATATGATTTATGGAGTAATTGTAAGAAAATTGTAAATTTTGTCATTAAGTGGTGACTAAGTGATTAGAAATTTGAATAAGTCGGAGAAATTAAGAATTTTGACCAAATTAATCTTGAATTAACCAAATTTGACAAAACTTACCTAAATTGACCAAGTTCATTGTTCATCTTAGCAAATGGTCAAGTTTGGCACGTTTGACTAACTTGAGCTAAGTTTGACTAAGGTTGATCAATAGTTGATCGAGTCAAATTTAAGTTGATTGAGACTGATTAAGGATTATATAGTTAGGGTCAAACCAAAAGTTTCACAAAGAATTGAGTTAAAATTTGAATAATACAAGTTTGAATGTAAATTGCTAGGCTGGGTGTCGACAGGACACAGTTACGCAAAACCTAGTGTGAATAGTTGAATTTAAACATTACTTAGGCTTGTATTTCTTACATAAAACTATGATAAATTGACATGTGTTAAACAATTTCATCTTATTTAAGTTAGAATTATCGACTTTGAGATATTAGATATACATTAATGATGAGATCGTAGGCTTGAGGTATGAGTACAGGATCAGGTTATATGATGTGATTGAGATTAAACTTGAGGTGTGAGCTTAAGGTCAAGAAACATGATGTGATTGAAATTAGACTCGAGATTTGAGCGTGGGGTTAGAGCATGTGATCCGTGAGCTTGGCTTTTGACTTGTTTGAGTGGTGATGCTCTAGGACTGAGTGTGGAGTTAGGGTACTCAAATAGTGCACCTCGTTTACAACCTGCTCGAGTGGTCGGTAAGCTTGACTTACGACTTACTCAAGCAATGACCATAAGATTGAATTTGATAATTTAAAACCCTAGCTTGAATATGGTTTTCAACTTGCATGTATTTAAGATTGTTTTTCTCTAAATTGTTACATTGTGTATGATTGTATTTATCTATGTACATACTTTTATGCACTACATCACTATTATTATTAATGCATATATGCACTACTTTTAGAATGCTTGTTATAAGTGATACATTGAATTTACTGCACACCGAGTCCCCTCTCTTTCTTTCTTCTTGGTCACTTTCATTTACGTAATTGATGGTCGAATTGTGTTTCAAAAAGTAAAGATAAATGTATATAAACATTGTAGATGAACACTTTCACTTTATTTTTTTGGTAAAGTATGTGATTTTTGAAAAAAAATGTATAAATATTTGAATTTGAGTATATTTAGAAATTTCGTTCAAAAATGAGGGGCAAAAGAAAAATTATACAAGAAATCAAAAAAAAAGAAAGGAAAAAATCAGATAAATGAAATGTAATAGGCGCTAATTCAATGCGCCGTGTGATGGTTTGACAACACTCGAATGCCAAAAACTCAAAAATTTGGTGACGTATTAGGGTTTTGCATAGTGGTATAGTTTTTTTGAGCTAATACATGAAGCACACGTGTCATCAAATGGGCCGGTTGTTAGCATGAGTTAGTGGTTCATGTTGCCACCTATCCATACATGTCTTTCACGTGTTCAATGGAGTGTCACATGTTGATAAAAAAACCATGCAAAGGTGGCAATCTACTTAAGTTATATAACAACAACAATTGCACCTGTTGCGGGGTGGTAGCTTTAGACACACGTGTGGACAATCACATGTCATTTCATGGCCATGAGGTGGCAGTATCACGTATTAGGAGCATGAGGTGGTAGTATCACGTATTAGAATATGGGCCATGTGTCACCCTAAAGCATACCAAAGTTGCATATAAATAAGAGTCCCCACCCCACACCTTGTTCCACTATCTCAATTTTGAACTAACTTTGGGTTATTCTTAGGAAAGCACGGTGAACAAGTGTGATGCGAGCTTGGTGGGTATTGGAAGTAGGAAGTGAAGAGAGGAGAAAGGCCTTGAAAGCTCGAGGAATGAGTTTCCAATGGAAGAGAACGAACGTCATAAAGTGGCCTCATTATTAAGACAATAAGGTATAAATTTTGAACTATTTCACTAATTATTTTGGGGTTTGATTTTAATGATGCTAAGATAGTGTTTTAAAGGGATTTTTGATTGCTAATTAATCACTAATATATGGACTTATGATTTATAGGAAAAATGAGCCAAAATCATAAGTAAGATGTGTTGAAAACACGCCCGAAAACCATGATTAGAGCATAATTTTATACTTTTGGGTTAAAGAAGAAAAGTAAGATTTTATGTCAAAATTCCTCACAATTTTAATCATAGATATCAAATAAATTTCCTCAAAACAAGCAAAATATCAAAAAAAAAATGATAATCTTAATATAAGAAAATGTAGTGATAACAATATAATATATTTTACTATACGTAAAATTTCATCATTTTATTCAATTTTATATGATTTCAGACCCTATAGGTCATATAGTAATACCAAAGGAACTAAAATAAATAGCGATGTGATAATTAATTAAAGAAAGTATGGTTCAATTGTAGAATTTTCAAGAAAATGATCGAAATACTGAGATTTTGATGATATTTCACAAGACAATCGCTAAATTTTAGGAAATTCTTAAACTGTAACCTCTGAGAGTAATTTCTGGCGTTTTCTTTATTTGTTCTACATTAAAATTATGTCGAATTACATTATGATATATTTGATTACATGAAATGCTGATTTAAAAATTGTTTTTATCAAAAATTATAATATTACGTGTGTAGAAAGTTTCTGAGTTTGGAGGCTTAGCTATGAGTAGATATTGAGCTCTAGATTTTTAAGGTTTCACTAGTCTACTAGTTTGTATCCTACACTTTTAGGATGTCCTAGATATGTTGCGTAGGATATTGAACTTTAGATTTTCGAGGCTACACTGGGTTTGTGAGCTTGTATCCTAAATCTTCAGGATGTACTATATTCATTGAGCATGATTCCTTGGGATTATGACATGAACGATATTATGAAATTTTATGTATGATATATGAGATATTTGCATGATTTTTGATTTGATCATGATATTGCACTATTATAACTATTGAATTGATAATTGACATTTTGGTATTTACATGCATACATATTTTGGGCATATGGTGCTAATTTAGGTTATTACTCACTCAACCACATTGTACTAGGCTCACTATTTATTTTATTTTTCAAGAACGTCAAGTCTCAATAAACTTTTATTATATTTTCTCTTTTTGTTGTACTTCTGTTGTGTATTGTAGGTCATTTTGTATACCAACCTACTATATGAACAACTCTAATGTACCCAACCTACTATTGTACTTTCAACAACACATGTACTAGTCTAATTGTTGAATAAATTAATCTTTTACTTTAATTTGATTTCAAATGGGAAAGACTTAATTGTAACTCAACAGGTGGAAATGTGAAATGACTTGTTGGATTATGGTGTCAGTTGAGCTTCCCTTGAGGTTGGTGAGGGATCCTGAAATGAAGCGTACCTAAATCTATTGTGATTCTAGTAAGTCATGAGCATTGTGGTTTGTCTTCCAAGTCTATATGTAGTTTGGAATTTTTTTCTCTAATGGTGGGATATCATATATAATAGAAAACCTTACATGTGATTTGAAACCATAACCATATATAAGGCTAACCAAATGTTAGCCCTGATTATTGAAAAACTATAATATGCTCATCACAAAAAATATAAATATATAATAATTTTCGTCTCTACTCATAAATATCAATACTTAGATAATGCATTTAGGCTCATGATAATTAAATCTTATTTGATCACATTAAATGAGCTTAATTGTATATGATACTCTTTAAATACACAATTAATTTTATATATAAGCTCACGTTTTTAATTAATACCTAACAATGCGATCATGCACATGCTAAGGGCCCAAGATGACGTGTGATCTTTTCCCTTTTATTGATGTATTTTCTTCCTTTTTTTGTAACAATTTGTACAAAAAAATATTTTGCAAATGAAAATTTCTTTTCTTTAGCTTTATTATGTTGTGTGAACTTCTATTTACCTTGCAAGTTTTTTTTATTTGGTTATCTTGTTGGCTCGGTCCAAATGTGTGCACTTCGATTTCTTTGCTTGTTATCTAGTTCAACAAGTAAAAACTGACCTTTAGGTATTCAGCTTAATGAGCTTCTTTGTCTCAAAGGTTCCTAAACTTGAGCAATTTTCTTATCATTTACTTGGCTTGGCAGCTCTGCCCACTTATGTCGTGGCTTTTGCACCTCCTTTATCTTATCAGAAAGCCTGTTTGTGAGCTTGTTATTATTTTGTCCATTTGTTTTCAACTTTAGCATAGGAGGGTCCTTATTCGGTGCCACACTATACCCATAGTAGTCCTTTATTTTTATACTATTCATCTTGCAGCATGATATGGGTAAGATCTCCATCCGTGGACTCCAAATTAGTGGATTTCCTCGCCATATAATGTTGGTCCAAATCTTGCAATAACAAGCCTATAAATAGAGATAATTTAGATTGAAGAAGATGTATAAAAAAATTATAGATATACAAAATATTTGTGTACTAACTTAGATAAATAAGAGAATAAAATCTTACTCCTATTTTTCTGCCTCTTCTCTCAAGCTATTATTCTGTTTAATTGCAATTCATGTATCTTACTGATGAATATTGTATTGCTATAATTCTGAATGAATCATTTACATGGTGAAGTAGGGTATTTATAGTTGTATAGTAGAGCAAAAAAGGAAAAATACAAAATACCGTATCATATCTTTTAGATATAGAATAATATATTTTGGATACAATATAATTGTATAATATCTTATATATAATCTAATAATATCTTATAGATATTATAATATCTAACATATTAACACCCCCCCTCAAACTCAAGGTGCTAGAGAGGAAACCAGCTTGAGTTTGTCAACCAAGAGTCAATGTCGACCTGGTGGGTGTGCTTTAGTAAAAATGTCTGCAAGTTGATCAACGGATGCGACGTGGGTCAAACGAAGTGTATTTTGTTTGATGTGTTGACGAATGAAATGACAATCAATCTCAATGTGTTTTGTTCGTACGTGGAACACATCATTTTGAGCAATTTGTATGGCACTCATGTTATCACAGTAAAGAGTGGAACTTGCAGGAAGGGAAACTCCCATGTCTTGTAGCAACCATAACAACTCAGAAGTGGTATCTGCTAGAGAACGATATTCAGCTTATGTACTAGAGCATGAAACAAATGTTTGTTTCTTGCTCTTCCAAGAAATTAATGAGGATTCGAGAAGAAAACAATATCTAGTAAAAGATCGACGATCAGTGGGATCACTGGCCCAATCAGCATCTGAAAAGGCATGAAGATCTAAGGAGGAGTCAACAAAGAAATGGAGACCATAGAACATGGTACCCTTTACGTATCGAAGCATTTGTAAAAGTGCTGCATAATGAGAGGATCTTGGAGCATGCATAAACTGACCCACGAGCTGGACAACATAAGCTATATCGAGCCGAGTAACAGTCAGATAGATGAGACTGCCGACTAATTTTCTATACAATGTTGCATCTGGTAGAGGCGTACCATCATTGGGCAGTAACTTGACATTTGTTTCTAAGGGACTGTCAGCAATTTTATTGTCAGTCAAGCCGGCACGAGATAATAGATCTGAGGCATACTTAGCTTGAGTAGGATAATATCCATTAGAGCTTGATGTAACTTCAAAGCCTAAGAAGTAGCTTAGTGTGCCCAAATCTTTCATTTCAAAAGTCTGGCCAAGAAATGCTTGCAGGTCATGAATTCCTCAGACATCATCTCCTGTAATAACCATGTCATCAACATAAAGTAGGAGAATAATAATACCAGCCTCTGTGCGTCGTAAAAACAAAGCAGAGTCATAAGAGCTGGGTTTGAATCCCTGTTTTGAGAGTACAGAGCTGAACTTGGCAAACCAGGCTCTAGGAGACTGTTTGAGAACATATATGGCTTTACGAAGACGACAAACCTTTCTTGGTGGATGGTTAAGACCTTGAGGAGGTCGTAAGTAAACTTCCTCAAGTAAGTCTCCATTAAGGAATGCATTTTTGACATCCATTTGGAGCATCTTCCACTTACAAACGGCAGAAATTGCAAGCAAAGAGCGAAAGGTCATAAAGTGAGCAACTGGAGCAAAAGTTTCCTCATAATCAATACCGTATTCCTATGTGAAACCTCGAGCAACGAGTCATACTTTATAGCGTTCTATGGAGCCATCGGCACGAGTTTTAATCTTGAACACCCACTTATTTCTTACTACAGTTTTACCTTGAGGCAAGTTAGTTAAATCCCAAGTATGGGTTGTTTTCATAGCCTGGAGTTCTTTGGCCATAGCTTGTTGCCACAACGGGTCAGATTTGGCCTCGCGATAGGTGGTTGGCTCGTACAAAGTGGCTAGAGCAAAAAAACAATGATAATCTTGTAGGTGGGATGGAAGAGTTCTTACCCGATTAGAACGTTGTAGTTCAGATGTAGGAATAGACTCAGGTGATGTGTTGATTGGATCAGCCGACGTTGCAGGCAAATTAGTTCCGTTAGTTAAGCTGGAGGTTGATGAGCTTGCTTCATCTACATTAGAAAGTATCTCTGGAGAGGAATCAATGAACAGGAAAGGGGAATGAGGTGATGGGGATGATTTGTAAAGAGACATAAACGGTCAATGTTCCCAAAATTGCACATGGTGAGATATACGTAGTCTTTGTGCAATGGGATCATAACAACGGTAACCCTTATGTTCAATGTCATAACCGAGAAAACAACAAAGTCGGGAACGAGGTTCCAACTTGGAACGTTCATGCGGAGGTAGTAAGACAAAACATGCACAACCAAATGTTTTTAATACAGAATAATCAGGTGTTTTTCCGTAGATTATTGCATATGGAATTTGGCCAGCTATAGTGGAGGATGGAATACAGTTAATAGTGTAGATGGCAGTGAGTGCAGCTTCTCCCCAAAAGTGTTCAGATAGTTGAGAAGAAAGAAGAAGAGATCGAACAGTATCCAAAATGT